>WBNH01003428.1:16510-126696 GCA_013401255.1 Urocolius indicus | reverse complement strand
GGGCGGTGCTGCGGGCGGGGCGGCGCTGCGGGAGGGGCGGCGCGGCGCGGCGCGGCGCTCGGGTTACTGGCGCCCGGTGCTGCGATAGGAGAAACTACTCCTTCCGTCATGCACCGCTCCGCGCCGCGGTGCATGCCGGGAGATGGCGGCGCGGGGCGGTGCCAGTGCGAGAGCGGGAGATGGATGTGGCCGAGGCGGGCTTGCCGCCGCTCGCCGCCGGGCCGGAGCCGTCCCCCGACGGGAGCGAGGGCTCGCGGCTGCCGCGGCTGCCGGCCGGCGACGCGCAGGAGATGCTGAAGGAGGTGGAGATGCAGATCGGCGATGTAAGTTGCCGTCGGGCGGTCTGGCGGCGGGGGGTGTCCCGTCCCGTCCCGTCCCGTCCCGGCAGGCGCCGGGGGGAGCCCCAGCCGCGCGCCGGCGGCCCCCAGCCTCTCTGCCGTTCCTGCAGGCCGCCTTCTCGCTGGCGAAGGTCCTCGAGGCGACGTCGGCCGTGTCGGCCCAGGTGGAGGAGCTCGCTAGCAAGTGCTCGGAGAACGCCCGGTTCCTCAGAACGTGGCGGGACCTGCTGAGGGAAGGGTACGAGTCCCTGAAGCCCAGCGGCTGACCTTGCCCCCGCGGCGCACCCTCGGCCTGCTGCGGACTGCAGCGCGGCCGTTTCCAAACAACCATCTTTTTCAGGGACATCGCACGGCTTTCTGTTCTCCTTCAGCAGCTCCCCGTGAGCTCTTTCAGAAATGTCCGGTGGCTCGCGTGGATGTTGCGTGCGAGTCACCGAGTAAAAAAACTTTGTTTAGGGACTCAGTTGTGACTTGTAGGCTCTTCCATTGCAGCTCAAGCGTTGCCATACCTTAAATACTCTCCCCTTTCTGTTTTTCTTTGCCAACGTGGTGGATGCAAAGTTAATGTGCGTGGTATGTCCAGAACTCATTGCTGATGGGGAGCTGTCAGCCCTCCTTTTTAAGAGCTGTCACCAGCAGGAGCCCTGCCAACTCCAGAGTTCAACTTGCCAAAGTAAATTCGTGGTTTTTTCCTATGCATGCTTTTTCTCATGTTGAGGATGGGATAATAGGGCAAGCCGTGGCTTATTTACAAGCTTTAGATAAGCCCTGTATCCCAAACCTTACTGTTTTTAGCAGTATCGCAATATATTTCTATAAAGCTTCAGTTTTTTTGCAAGATATTTTACTACTGCAAACAATTTTACACTATCTTTTCATGTAATAAAGTGCCTTATGATGGACTATATATCTCTACATGATAGAAGTTTAATAACATTGTTTACTGATAGGGTGGATGATTCTGATGTGTAAAAAGCAGGTTAGAGCTTTTCCGGTATTTAGTCCTTTTTTATATCTTTGCCTTAAGCAGTTAATAGTTAGTCTGGAGCTGACAGTTCTGGGAAGATCGCTGGTCTGTCATAAGTAACTGTACTGAAACTCCGGTACCTTTACCAGAGCGGTATGGAAAAAAAGTGATGCTGAAATGCAATGGGAGACTGCAGAAGAACGTGATTACACCACGATGCAGCCTTATTTTTAGTGGTAGAACAACTTTTTAAAACTACATACTCTAGTTTTCCTATCAAGATAATAAAGGTGTTACCAAAAATTCTGAAATACGAATGTTCTTGTGTTGCTCATAGAAGCAAAGATGACATTGAGTATATCCCTAATCAACTTAGGTGAAAAGCAGAAGTGTCTTTGCATATCTATATCACCACAGTTGCAGCCATTGAGGAGGCTTGGCCTCTCGAGAGTACACAGATTCTATTAAATGAAGCCCTGGTTACCCCAGTTAAAGGCAATCCATGTGACAGGATTTCACTTAGCTGTTTTTCACCCCACAAGCCAAAATGTGGCTAAACAACTTGAAAAATGAGTTGGTTTTTTTTCATCAGATAACCTTTTATTCCAATGAAACATACAGTAGTGGAAACAAGATGCTTAACAATCTTCAAAATAATCCAAAATTCTGTAAACAATTGAAGCGTGAGTCACACTTCTTGAAATTCATCTTCTTAGACTGTTAAGAAGTTAAGTGCAAACATTGGAAGTATCTTTTAACTTAAAAAATGCTTCAAATCATCAACACAAAATAAATGTTTCTTTTGCCTCTGTGGACTTCTAGGCTGTCGGACTATGAGTATAGTACTGAAAGAAGTAGGGAAGTTGTAGTAATTCATGATGGAAAAGATTCTCTTTAGTAAGTAAATGCAAAGGAGCTGCCTCTAGAGGATTGTTTCAGATGGGATGCATTTTGGTTTTTTACTGTTGAAACACTGGGAAGTAAAATAGAATTGTCATTACAATTTCAGGATTGGCTTTACATGAGTGAAATTGTGGTAAATTTTTAAGAGGACTAAAATTTTCACTAGTTTGGCTTTTCCAAGTGTAAAAAACTGGTCTATGAAATGTAAATATATGTCATGGGGCTGTTGCTTCCCTAAAGCTTTTAAGAGCTGATGCAGCCTAAATGCAGCTGGTTGGAAATTTTGAGGAGGAAAAAAAAAATATTGATGGGGAAACCAATCAACTCTTGAAAGATATGCAGATGCTGAAATGAGGAATTGTGGTGGTTTAGCCCGATATCCACCCAGTCATAAAATCACTCCCCCTCCTACACTGGACAGGAGAGAGAGAGAAATATAACATACGGCTTGTGAGTTGAGATAAGGATGGAGAGATCACTCAGCAATTAGCATCTCGGGCAAAACAGACTCAGGGAGAAAAAGGTTTGATTTATTAAACAATAAGAGCAGGGAGATGAGAAATCTGTCTTAAAAACACCTCGCCCCCACCCCTCCTCTTCCTGGGACTCCTTTTCCTCACCCCCAGCAGCCCAGGGGATGGGCGTTACGGTCAGTTCATTACTGACGGACTTTGCCGCTGCTGCTTCTCAGGGGGAGGCCTCCTCACACTTCCCACTGCTACACTGTGGGATCCCTCCCACAGGAGACAATCCCTCATGAACTTCTCCAGTGTGAGTCCTTCCCATGGGCTGCAGCTCCTCACAAACTGTTCCGGCATGGAGGCAGCTCCTCACACACACTACCCCAGCGTGGGTCATCCACCAGGAGAACAGGGACAGACTTCTCCAGCCTGGGTCCCTCACGGGATCACAAGTCCTGACAGCAAACCTGTTTGGCGCGGGCATCTCCCTCACTAACTCCCAAGTCCTGCCAGGAACTTGCTCCAGAATGAACTTCTTAAGGAGTCACGGCCTCCCTCAGGCATCCACCTGTTTCGGCATGGAGTCCTCCACGGGCTGTGAGTGGATCTGTGTTCCCCAGTGCTCCTCCATGGACTGCAGGGGGACAACCTGCTTCACCATGGTCCTCACCACATATCACAGGGGAGCCTTCTTCTCAGTGCCTTGGCACCCTCCTGCCTCTCCTTCTCCACTGACCTTGGTGTCTGCGGAGATGTTTTCACATTCTCTCTCCCTGTTGCTGCTGTGGTTTAGCAATTGTGCAACAACCTTTTCTCCTCAAATATGTTGTTCGGAGAGGCGTTACCTCCATTACTAATTGGCCAGGCCTGGGTCAGGTGCAGGGTCCAGCTTAGAATTGACTAGCCCTAACCCTATGAGCTACATGGGAAGCGTCTGACAGCTCTTTTTATTTAAAGAAGCCACCCCTGTAGCCCCCCCTGCTACTGAAAAACCTAGCCCAGGCAGAACCACTACAGGAAGTTAGAAAAAAAAAGTTTAACGAGGATAACCTTTTTTTCTCCCCCAAAGACAGACGATTTTGAAACATTCTGCCTTTTTCTTTTTTTTTTTTCCTGTGAGGAGAAAACCTAAATAACTGTCTTCTTATTCTGATATAGGATGAGTTGTCAAAATGTCAGATACTGTTGTAAGATGGTGAAATTATTGTTGTATCAGTTGTGCCTGTGGACAAACGCACTGCTCCCTCCTCTTCCTGCTTTGGTTCGTGGGAGCCCAGGTGTCACGCTCCCCTCGCTCCCTCGTCTTTCCCCCACGGCTGTAAAGCAGTAAGACCACAGGCATGCAAGCTAACAGTGCAGCTGTCACCATGAGGTTTTAAAAGGTATTTACGTGTATGAGTTTAGTCTTGTTGACTGTGTTGTCACTGAAGCATCAGAGGAGTCCATACAAAGCACAGGCTTCCTTGCCTTTGGCATGATTTCGTGCATTGGCCACATCTCTACCCAAATGAATGATGGACCGTATGTTTTCTGACTGCCTTTGCCTCTTTTGGATCTTCTTTGTCTGTAATTATACCAAACTTGATGAATCATTTCTTTGAAAGGTCGCGTAGTCAAAGTGTAGAGAAGAGGATTCAAAGCACTATTTATTGGCAGTATAAAAATCACCACCCAAGAAGTTATGGTACCTTAGAGAGGGGAAAAAGAAAGGAAGCTGTAATATGCATTCCAGCATTTGTACCCTTTAATTAATGCAACTGATGTCAGTACAGCACAGCTTCCTGGTGGGAAGTGGGGCCCTGCGCCCCAAGGCTGAGTTCATGTTATAGCAGGTACTTTTGTTTTTCTTCTCACTATTGTGCTTCCACTGCCTTTTTACCTCCCTGTTTCCAGGACTCCCTGCAAAACCTGCCATCTTTCACTCTCGCAGTAGTTCCATTTATCCCTCTTCTTGTCCCATAGCTTCCTATTTTCCTCAACATATTTCTTGTTCTGTCTGATCCCCATTTTTCTTTTGCCTCAAAACTTTTTGTCTCTGCTTTGCTTCCCATGATCTCTGTTCTCCATCCTCTTCCTGTGACTAGTGACATGCAATTCTAACAATGTCCCTGGTGTCCTCCTGCAAAGCATTGTCCTCCAGTCCCTGTGTACCCTCAGAGGCTGGTTTTCTCCTCTGCAGCTGGACTTCTCCAGTCTTCCCCACGCAAAGGGCATTGTATATAGACTCCTTATTTCCTTCTTGCCCTGTTGGTAAGTGTTTCCATGTTCACACCATCTTCCTTTCTGAAGGTTTCCTGCCTGTACTGTGTGCATTTTTTCAGCACCCCATTCTCATCCTTACTGTTTGGGAGAGAAGTTACCTGAAGGGCAGAGGAAGAAGGGACAGGATCAAAGTGATGAAATATGTCAGTGTGTTCCCTGTGTTGCATTGTATGATCTATAAAACAGTTACAGAACTGTCCCAAGCCTCCCCCTTCCTCTGGCTTTATGACTGTTACAATATCAATATGTTCCTGTTGATGCCAGTTTTGGAAACAAGTAGGTGCTTAGTTCAAAAGCTGTCACTATGTATCCCCAAAGAAGAAGAAATGCTATCAAATCGGGTTTAAAACTGTAAACTTAGACAACTATCTTTGATGTCTTTAATTTTGTGAAATCGATTTGATGTGGTTTATCTAATGCAGAACGTTCATTCACTGAACCCCAAGATCACCCTGCAGTTCAGCAAGATTTCTTCAAGGTTTCTTGGCTCAGCACATACACTTGCTGCTACTTTTCAGCGTATTTTCTTTAAAGTTTCTTAGGTGGCTTGATAACTTCATGAAGAAGCATTTTAGAAAATTTTAGATAACTGAAAATATTTATCATAATCAACATAACTTACAGACAACTGAAACATACGTAAAAGCTTTGAAAAGGTGACTCCCAATGCCCCTGGTCAGCATATAATTAAAAAATCCTCTGACCTAAAATGTTTTCTTACTAGAGTAGCACTGTGACATATATCTGTATTTTGAGTCAGATTCTGCTGTTGCTGATTGTTCTGTTCATGTTCACATGTTCTTTCTAACAGGATTTACAAGCCCTACATAAAAAGAGGCTATTGTTTAGGCATGTGCTGGTAAAGAGAAGGAAAAAAATAAGGTGCTGTTTTTAATCTTTTAGGTTATGCTATTTGTACATGGGAATACATTCATAGCATAAGGAAGGTAAGCAGAGATTACCTTTTGAACTTATGTACCAGTTTGTAAAAGAAAGTTATTTCATAACATTTTTGTAAAGCTTTCGTTGTTAAATCTTTTACTGTCCTGAGCCATATTAGGCAACAGACCCAGCAAAAGTCATAAGACAAGAGAGGCCCAATGCAATTCGGCATTTGTTTTCAGATACATTTTCATAGAATCATAGAATGGTAGAGGTTGGAAGGGACCTTCAGGGATCATCTAGTCCAACCCCCCTGCAGAAGCAGGTCCACCTAGATCAGGTTGCACAGGAACGTATCTGATTTTGTACATTTTGTAGAAATTCTATGAAGACAGACTTGAACAACTGTAGGTTGGTTTCTTTTTTTGTCTGACTCAAACGTGGCTGATCTTTGATGACTATAACAATAGAATTCAATTCAGGAGTAAAACTATATTGTTAATTGTAGTATGTATCTAGATATATAATGTTCATTATCATAATACAGTTGAATGCAGTAAATTCTTTTTCTTACTAAGTGAAAACAACATTCCTCCTACAGACACAGTTGAAACAACATCACAGGAGAAAGGACATACCTGGTATTTCTACTTGAAGTAAAGAAAGGAGTTTCAAAACAAAAATGGGTATCCAACACAGTGCATCAGTAAATACAATGAAGAAAAAACGTTTAGCAAGGATCATCTCTTTTTTAATGTGATTCCGAATTTCTGTGGCTGTAATAGCTGTTTGGTGAACACTGTAGAACATACTCCCATAGGAAAACACAATGATAATAAAAGCTGCCAAGTTTACACCTGTTTGAAAAGTTAAAATTTAGTTATAATTGAACAGCATAATGGCAATTTCACATCACCTATTTGCAGGCCAGCTAGTAAAGAAAAATGTTTCACCCAAGCTTCTGGTCCTGTAGAATTAAAGGACCAGAAAATATCAATCTCACTTCACCTGAACACAGAATTTTCACTTCTACACAGATATTTATTTCGTTCATCAACACCTGACAAATGGCCGCCATCTGATTCAAATTATATATAGTTCTCCTCTGTCTTACCATTGCTTTACTTCCCTGACAAAGTCTGTTCATTCAGGAACTTAGTGCTCATTAATTTCTTTCTACTTTTTCAGCCCTTCATGCATTTTATGATATGCAAGTATTTATCTAAAGCAGTGAAATGTTCATGCTGGAAAAATTATTTAAGTACTTACTGGAGCATCTAAATACAAGGTGTGAACATCACAGCAAAGCTGTCTTATTTGTTTGAAAATTAAGTTCATTTGAAGCTCTAATAATATATGAAGAAGGAAAGCAACTTACCTAAAAAAATGACAACAGAATAAATCTGACTTCCCGAACTTTCTGTTTGTTCTGAGTGAAGAGGAAAACAGACGCCATTGGTGCCATAGTAGTTCCTGAAAAATTCCTTATTGCTCAGTGGGATAAAAGCAACAGCAAACCCGATTATCCAGATAAGAACCAAAATGGAAATTGTCCTGCATTTTTTTGGCTTCAAACACCTAAAAGGATAAACTATGCAGATGTATTTTTCCAAAGTCAGGTAAGTCAGCAGTAAGACTGACACCTCTGTTGACAGAATAGCCAGCGATCCCACCAATTGACAATGAATGCTGTCCATCCACAACTGAGCATGCTTGTTGTATTCTCCACGATATTTAAGATCAAAAGCTCCAATCACAAACAAATATATTCCCATCAGACAGTCAGCACCTGTGGGCACAGTGCTTAACATCACTATTTACACATCTGAGTTTCCCATTCTCTGTGTATATGTATATTGGACAACAGGCACACATACATATGTGTATAAGAGTACATATTTATAAGCCAGCTAATATATAGATATAACATCGGTATTGTAGTTGGAATGCTATTGCAAACTACAATTAAGGCAGTTTAAACCAGTTGTCTTCCTCCTTCCTTCTTTTATTTTTTTTTAAATTTTCATTTGGACTAACACTCAACATTTCAAATACTTGTTTCCAACCTGATTTTTTTTTTAAGCTCAGATAACATTGGCTTGAAAGTAGAAGAAAGATAATTTTCTTTCAGTAGTGATGACTCTTTGCTGCATTCAAAGTTTAGTTTTGGTTTGCTTACCTCACACTATTTAAAAAACTGAAGTGCATAGTCTTCCAGGACTAGTAAGGGAAGAGGAGGTGACAACACAGGTAAAGGCTTCTCAAGTATTTTGTCTGGAAGTTTTACATACTATTCAAATTGTTCCCATGGAAACAACAAAGTTTCAAAACCACTGACATGCAGTATTGCAGAAACATTGGAATCATTTTATACATTGTTGACTATTACCTTTCAAAATACAACTAATTGCATATGCAAATTTGCATATGCAGACTTTCCTGTACTGAGAGGTACTCAAGATTTGTAGTGTCTGTACTGCCAAACAAGTCATCCATAAACTTGTCTTGCTTTTAGAAAGGAAATGAAACACTCTAATTCTTAATGTTGAGGAGCTAGGAGGGATCGATTTTCTACACTGCCTTAAGCAACCTTATTCTCTTGCAAAAAACAGTCTTGAACACAATGTTTACGCTTGCAAATGGCTATTTAGTAAAAAATGCACAGTAAAACTAGCCTTCAAAAAATTTGGAATTTTATTTCTTCTGAAGAATTTCACACAATACCTGCAGCATTAAAATCAAATGTGAAACCTCTGGAATCTTTTAGCTGCCAAAGGCAGCATTTAATGAGACCTCCTGGTGTGTAAGGTACAGAGTTTTGTATTGTCATACATGTATCAGCAGGAAAGTTCAGGCAATCTAGTGCTGGAAATATGTTCCTACAACAACAAGTATCGTGCACACTACAAGCAGACTAAAGCAGTATTTTTTTATGTGTGGAGTACTCACAGCAGAGAGACATTATTGATATGGCATGGAGCTTATTCTCCGATCTGATGTAAGGCCTCATGCAGATAACAAAAATATTTCCAAAGCAGGTGACGGCAGATACAACCCAGACAAACACTCTCTGTACAATGCTGGCTAAAAGATTCTCAAGGGATGAAATCCCATCGGTATTGGGCTTACAGCTGCGCACATGAGGGGCATATCCACAGTATTGGAATTTCTTAAAATATCTGGTTGTAGGAGAGAAAAACAGATAAGAGATGACTAGTTTGCTTGCCAGAATATCAAAACTCTCTAGTAACTACTCAGAAAACATATCCTGAAAACAGAACATATGATAAAACTGTAGAAATTTGAGAACTGCTCACACGCTGCTTTTCATACACTATTGTTTTCAATTATGCAATATTCTGTAAAATTTAAAATTCAGACCAAAAAAAGCGAATTGGAGTGGTCTACTTACATGTGGGAAAGGTTTCTCAGGGGTCTGAACATTCTTCTCTGGATGTTTGCAATTTCAATGCCCTCCAAGCTGCTGTAAACAATATACTATCAGTAAAAAGCCTCAGTAGTAAAAGAACAAATTTATGAACATTTAATTGTGCTCCTATGATTATGGGAAGCTACAGGTAAACTTTAATTGCATTTAATCTGTTGTCCCTTTGAAATTTGGAAAGAAAGTCTATATAAAATCTAAAATGGAACAATAAAATAAATTGCAGTTAATTCTAGTAAACTTACTGTTCTTTCCAAATTCATGAAGGCCTCTTTTAGCATTCTCAGCCTTGTAATCTATGATTACTATTTTCCTTTCCAAAGTATTGTTCTACTGATGTTATTCCATCCTCTCTGAGAAAATAATAACTTGTTCCAATAGCAATATTTTACGTGTCTCTTCTGTCTTTTATCCCAGGGAGTGCATTACTAGACAAAGAAACTATAGAAGGAGCAGCAGGAAGCTGGGACACTGCACATGGCATGTGAGAGAAAACACTGGCTGTCTTGTGACATTTAGAATTTCTTATTTTATTTTTAAAAATATATAGAAGACAGCACTATTATTTCCCCTGCAGTGCCAGATCAGCACAGTATAACTGTGTAAGTTCACAGAATCACAGAATGGTAAGGGTTGGAAGGGACCTCTAGAGATGATCTAGTCCAACCATCCTGCTCAAGCAGGATCACCTCGGTCAGGTCACACAGGAACACGTCCAGATGGGCTTTGAAAATATCCAGAGAAGTGGAACTTTTTGTGTTCCAGCTTATTCCCTTACCCCTTGTCCTGTCACCGGAGACAACAGAAAAAAGTCCTTCCCTATCCTCTTGACATCCACCTTGTAAATACTTATGTTAAAGAGATATTGCCTCAGTCTCCTCTTCTCCAGGCTGAACAGCCCCAGTTCCTGCAGCCTTTCTTCATGAGGAAGATGCTCCAGTCCCCTGACCATCTTGGTGGTCCTGTGCTGGACTCACTCCAGCAGTTCCCTGTCCCTCTTGAGCTGGGGAGCCCAGAACTGGACACAGGACTCCAGATGAGGCCTCACCAGGGCAGAGTAGAGGGGGAGGAGAACCTCCTTTGACGTACTGACCACACTTGATGCGTCCCAGAATGCCATTGTCCTTCTTGGCCACGAGGGCACATTGCTGGCTCAGGTTTAGTTTATTGTCAACCAGGACTCCCAGCTCTCTCTCTGCAGAGCTGTTCTCCAGCAGTTCGACCCCCAGCCTGTACTGGTGCATGGGGTTGTTCCTTCCAAGATGAAGGACTCTGCACTTGTCCTTGAAGCTCATGGGGCTCCTCTCTGCCCAAGCTGTTCTTTTGGGACATCCATTTCTGTATTCTTCCAGTCCCTCGCATCCACTGGTTAGATGTGCAACTGGTCAGAGGTCTTTGGTTGTTCTTATGAGAAGCCTTATTTGAATTCACTGTTCAATGCTCTGAATGCAATATGTATGTGAATTCTGAGCACATTTAGGCAAAAGTGGAGAAATGTACCAGTATTACTGGTTAGTTGTGCATTGGTGAGCAGATTTGCTAGGAGACAAGAAAAAAGCTTGCAATATGGAAATGTGTTGGTTTAAGTACCACAATGAATCTTAGGATGTGCTTTTTCTAGCTGGCCTTGCTGTTTCAAACTAGCAAAGGGGGAATTGGTGTCCTACAAACTGCTCAAGTATACAGTTTTCTACAAAACTATCTTAAGGTTTAGTAATGTTCTAAAAAATTGGAAGGGCATGGTCACTGAACTGCCTGAATTGTTTGGTGTTAAATAATGGATGAAGTATATGCTGCAGTCTGACTGTTAGGGTGGTAATTTATTATTCTTTTCTGTGGTCAGCTACTCATTTTCATGAAACTTGTACAGATTTGGTATTTTCAGGTCATTAGCCATTTACCAAATTTATTTCAATTTGGCCACTGGATTCCAAATCACTGTGAGGAAGTTGGACTGTGCACTGTGAGGTACAGCTCAGGGATCAAATCACAAACAATTATGCTCGTATCCAAGCAAACATCTCTTTTTGGATCTCCACAGCCATTTTTAGTAGGACCTATTGTGATAGGACAAAAGGTAAGGCTTTTAAACTAAAAGAGTAAATTTAGACTAGACATGAGGAAGAAATTTTTTATGATGATTGGCAAAACAGGTGGGCAGGTTGCCCATAGGGGTTGTAGATGCCCCAACCCTGGAAGTATTCAAGGTCAGGTTAGATGTGTAGGACTAGATGACCTTTAAAGGTGTCTTTCAATCCAAACTATTCTATGATTTTGATATGATGATAAGACAAGACCAATGCTGTGCTGCTCTACCAAGCTGGTTACTGCAGATGCGGTGGCATGTGAAGGCATACTTTCAGATTTGAAAGTTTGTCACTGCACTCTCTTTTAGGAAGAGCTTTTCTGGCATAGCTTAAGTAAGAGCTAGTGTGTTAGTGTAATCTATAAACACTCCCCCTAAATTCTCAAAAAAGATTGGTAGAAGTCCCACCTTCCTTTGACATGGCAGCTGAATCGTACTTGGTTCATATTGTTCTTGTCATGATGTTAGCAGTAGATTCTGTAAGAATGGAAGTATGTCCCCAAACTTGTACATACACCAAATGCCTTTATAGTTCCTGTCTTTACATGTCCTAATGGTACCTGTCCATGGTGTTAAGAGCCCCAACTGCACCTTGCATGACCTTTAAGCCCCATGAATAAATTGCTCAAGGTCAAATAAGGGTTCCATTAATCTTGTTCTGTAATAGGAGGAAACACAACGTCCTTCTGTAAGATGACTTTATGATCTCTTTCTGTTGTAAAACTTTCTATTATGAAACTCGTATGTTCAGCAAGGAAAATTTGAGTATCGCTAGCAATTATTTTCTAGGCTCAATTTATTGAGGATCATCAACATAACTATAAACAATTTCAAGGGCAATTTCTTACAAAACATGTTCTGGATCATGTCCTTCTGAAGGAGATGTGCATAACCACTGAGAAAATATAGCTAAAATATAAAAACTTTCTACTTACAGGGATTTGAGTTTAATTAGAAAATCAAACTGATCTATTCGTATTTTCTTCATGGGGTTGTAAGAAAGGTTCCTGTAAATACAACATAAGTTATGTAAGTAACTTTGTACATATCCCTTACAGCTTCTTCTAAAAATGAAGTCAAACTACACACCTCACTTGCTTTTCCAGTCCTGTAGGAAGGGTTTGTACAATTGTCAGTTCCAACAGCAAATGGTAACATTAATTTACTGTTATTCAGTTTGCAAAGCCAGTGGAAAGGGTAGTTTGATGCTTCACAGATATGCTATTGCCATGTACACGTGCACATGCATAGCTGGCTCTCCTAACCTGATGCTTAAAGCTTTTGACTAGAGAAATAGTTATTAAATTTCCCAGACTTGTCTATCAAGTAAAAGGAACTGAATGAACTACATGTATTTAGAACTAAATTACAATCGATTTTACTATTTGCAAAAATCTATTTTATTTGTAATAACTTGAATTCAAGAGACAGAGGCAGTGGAATGTAAAAATAAACCTTAACATTAGTTGCTATCACTCTGTACAAGATTGTTTCTAGGTACATCTCATTTTTCTTCTTCCTATAACTTTTCCTTATGTTTTCATTTTGATATTGTAACTAAAATGTGGGAACTTAATAAACGCGGCTGTACACACTTGGTTGCCCCAATGTATTTTGATGGATCCCAAGGATGCTGGAAAAGCATATTTCTTAAAAGCGTTATTCCACATACTACCTCTTCTCCTCTGGAGAGATTTTCAATATTGTGACCAGTGACTCTTTCGAGTTATGTAAGAAAGATTGGGACTTTCCAACAGCAGCATTTCAGAATTTGTCTATGTACATATCATGGGAAAAAGAGAGACTGTCTGTCTGATTTTGTAATACCTTATGCTTTTTTGGAACTCTTTCTTAGAAAAAAAAAAAAGCAGCTACAAACAAGGCATCTGTACAATGCTCTTATGCGTTTATGATCTATTTTTAGAGCCAAATCCTGACATTACATGAAACATTCCCATCAAGTTATTAAATTTTCATGATATAGCTAACATAGCTCATGTTCTATATACTAACAAGATCTAGAAAAAAGTAGAATTTGAATTTGCTGTCTTTTGAGACATAAAAACATACATCTTTTACAAAACAAATCAGAACAAAATATTATATAGAATGTGGTTTGTATATTTTTTAAGCAAAGCTTGCGTGATGTATACAAAGGTGCTCCACCCTCTCCCCCCCGCCCCAGCATTCGTGACTGAAAGCATCATATAAAATGAGTAATATACAGTTATATATAATAATAATTGAGAATAATAATCTTACAGTTGTGAAAGCTCCTTTAGTTCCTTAAATATATATGGAGGAAGTGATTCAATCTTGTTGCTAGCCAAATCTCTGCAGAAACAGCCACAGACAGAATGCAACAAGTTCTTACTAGGATCAGTAATTTTACCAAAAAGTTTTGCAATTTCATGACACACAGTATTATTTTATTTGCCACATAAGATATGATCTAATATATAAATCACAAATATAAACATATAATAAATATGTATCACAAATATGATAGTTATAATATATAAAATTACTTGCTATCAGAAACTTGGACTGTAAAAGAATGCTATTAAAACAAGGTGAGAAGCTAGATCAATTAGATTTTTCTTTGTCTGTTTAGTTCAGATATGCTGTTAGGTACATGATTTATTACTATTTATCTACACATACAGAAAAAAACAAAGTAAAATACCCTAATCTGGATTTTAGGAGAGAAATTGAACATATTGTTTCATTATGGGAATTCTTTCACATGGGCTAACGAGCGCACCTTTCCCTTTATTCTATGTTGCTCCTTATTTTCACTAAACATAAACCCTAATAACCATGCACAAAGGAGTAAAGGTCTCAGCCTACCTGAAACTGGTAAACTGGTCTAAAAGACATTGAGGGCATACACACAACTAGGCTGTGGTGATATAAGATTGATTCATATTGGTTTGGGAACATAATGATCTTGTGAGCAATAAACCTGATACTACTGATACAGAGTATGTATTTTATTGACTATTTAGTCACTGTTAAATATATAGGGAAAAAAATGAGGATGGGATACTATCTCCAGAGCATATATGTAACAGAGTACATTATATGAAATAGAATTTATGATAAATTACATTTGCAATAGAAATTATAAGACCTTGTGACTTGTACAAGCAAGAGAAGCCATCTACTCACAATTCATCTAACATCTGGAGAGGAGAAAAGCTGTTTTCGTTTAAAGAGCTGATTTTATTTCGTCTCATCACCCTGAAAGAATAAAACAATTGTATGTTGCTACTTTTTGTCATTTGTTTGGTTTTGGAGAAAACTTTTTATAAGCTCTAAAAATTCTCTCTTTGCATCTACAAATATTTGCTCAATTTGGTTAAGAAGCTAACTGGATCTAGAATCTTGCCATTTTACCTTTTGCTAAATAATTTCTGTTGCCTATTCACACCAATATTTGTACATATGTATATACCCATAGGAGACTGGTATAAGTTGACTGAGAGCAGGAGTAAGATTAAGTGTGATGGAAGGCCTGTACTCTATCTGCGTCTTAGACATGGGCACATGGCCGTGCAACTTTTCCTTTGCCCATATTTAATCCATCACTGAGCTTACTCTTTAAAGGAACAACCTGGATTTTAAAAGCAAACAGAAAGCCAAGAATATGGGTACTGCACAACAGTTAAAAATTCAGAGTTATGAGTACTGTGTAGCTTACTAATCTGTGAAAAAGGGGAAGGGATTTTCTGAAGATGATTACATCACCATTGAAGAAACTTCATGGAAAACTTTAAAATTGATGAGCCTGCTCACCCACCAGGCAGTCAAACTCTTTCAAATGAAGTAAAAAGCTAAATATTTTATATGTTTGTTGCTTATTATTTTGAGATTTTTGTTTCCTTTTCCACTTAAAAAGCTACAATGAAAATTTCTAAATCTTAATACTGTCAAAATTGCTTCAGTGAATTTTAGTTACATAAACTAATTCAGAACTTTGCTACAAATGTAAACAGTGGTTATTCTGCATGGCACTCACTTCAAACCAAGCATTTTAATTTAATCACCTTGAGATCTAAATAACCATGATACTCTGCAAACATTTAGATTAGCTATAATGAATCAACTGACTGTTCAGCATGAGTATATCTCACTCTGGCCAGGTAGCATATCCTATTACTTACAGTACAGTTAGAGTGTTGCAGGAGATGAAAGTGATGTTTCTTACATGATGTATGTGGTTGCCTTCAAGGTCTCTGGGATATAAACACAAAACATCAATCACTGAAAACAAATCCAGGCAGTTATTCTAAGGTAATTAAAGAAAAATACTACCAGAACTTAAGATTGCACAGAAGAGAATGGGAACCAGACTTGTAATAATTCTACACAGTTGATGACTTCAGGTCATCAACCTTGCCATGACCCAGCAGGCATTCCATAAGATCCAGTGCCCCATTAGAAAAGATGCTATGGCAGGGCCATACAAAGACAAATATTTTTCTAGTGAAATAAGGTAGACTTACAACCAGTTCAGTCTTGGCATATAGTGGCACAGAGGTTTATCAGGCAGACGAGAAAGAGAATTATTCATCATCTCTCTGAAAAAAAAACCAAACCAGAGATAGTGTAGCTGGCCATATTTTGCAAACGTAGAAAAAAGTCATACATCTTGTATTTGTACTTTTGAAAAAAGGCAGTCAAGACTATTTCTCATAATCTTGAAGGTAGTATTACTTTCTCAAATTTACATGCTTTCCCTGTGGCGTCCTGTGGAGCAATGTTTTACCCTTAACTTATTAATTACTAGATAAAGGAAAGATGTTAACTTCACTGCTATTTAAATGAAGCATAGCAAGTCAGTACAAATGGTTATGCCAATTGGTCATAACATGTAACTTCTATGGAGGAGGGTGATGAAGAAAGGGGATAGTGGAAGGGAGGTTTCCCTCTGGGCTTCAGGGGAAGAGGGTCTCTAGTCTTTGGGATTGGAGAGGACAGTGGCAGGTTACAGATACGGCCCTGGGGAAGGAGATTGGGCTGCTCCTGGGGGTAGGAGCTATGGTACCTCCACCTCCTGCACCATGACTCTGGAAGACAACAGGCACCCAAAAAAAACGCTACCCTATTCTTGCCCTTCCAGTGATGTTGTCTTTTTACTATTTTTCCCTCTCATCTCCCTATAATTTTCCAGACACTGCTTAATGCCTGCTGTTGTTTAATTATCCCACTCCAGCACTTTTGTCTCACGGTAAAAAAAAGCCACAGGTGTACTGCCAGTACTCCACGATGAGCAAGCAGTGTAATTATAAAGAGGTTTGTATATATCTCCCTTTTCTCTTCTGTGCTTTTAATTAATACTTTTGGTTCTTATTCAATACTTACAGGAGAATAAGGGATTTGAGTCCATAAAATGATAAAGGAGAGATCCGATTTATCCTATTATTTTCAATTATCCTATAAATTACAGAAAAGAATTTATCAGATTGATAATTCACTGCAGTCTGAAGCTGAACAGATGATTAAAAAAGTAGCATACTTTGGAGTGGATTTCTTAAATGTCCATTCAAACTACTTAAAATATTAACACACTACTCCTTAGTAGGTCAGGGAATTAACTCAATTAATTTCTATTTGGAAGAGTTTAATTAAAAAAATGAACTTAGAGAGAGTAATTATTTTCAGCACAGAAAATGTGTTTTCCTGGGAGTTTTAAAATTCACTGTTAAAACACTTTGAACGGATTTTCTGTGAAAACAGAGTAGGACCACATAAATGTTCCACAGCAATCCAGCAGTTAAAAAGACACAGAAAAAAAAAGTTAGGCACATAATTATTTGCTTATTTTTAATAACTTTACTGAGTCAAAACAATATTATAATTTTCATCTGTCTGGATTACAGTAATAAGTCAGTATTTCAGATTATCACAGTCATTTAGCCTGGGATATTTCAAGCACTATTTACAAGAAAATATCTGAGCAAAAAAGTTATCTACTATTTTATAGTGTCTGAGTTACTTCATGTATTAATTTGTAACAAGTAATTACTAATAAACATTAATTAAGATTGTAAGTCATCAGTCACTGGAGCCACTAAGGTCCAAGAACTAATTTCTGCTCTCATCAAAGTCAACTGGATTTTGACCTTGAACAGTGTAACAGCAGTTCCTAAGTTATTACTTAGTATAATGTACTGCTATGCACAAAACTGAAAGCAATCCAAATATTTCTTTGTCTTGCTTTAATTACTCCTTGAAAAAATACTCATATAAATAAGAAAACAACATACAGCCATTCAAGTCTGTGGAGATCTTCAAAGACACCAGGCTTCAAACTGGTTATCTTGTTGTTACTCAAATATCTAAAACAAGACCAACCAAAGATAATGGAATGAAAGGATTAATTAGCATTAGCTGCATGAAAATGACTTTTAAGATTTTTTTTCCTTGATAATTTATCAGAATACTGCTCAATTTTTTCAGACTTATGATAATTTTAATACCCTTCTTTGAGAACAAGTTGCTATCTTCTGAGGGCTTTCGGAGCAATATGTAGAACATTTTGTGTTATCTATAAGAAAATGTAGCAAGCTAAGTATTTTCACTATGTCATATTTCAAGCCCTTCCCAGTTTCCTTCTGTGAAGTGATTAATTACAGGAATCTTCCCAGGATCCTGTTCAGTCTTTTCTAAGGATGTTAGTCATCAATGTAGATACCAAAATTGTGGAAAAAGAAAGGCTGAGAAGTGAAGGGTGAGGAGTATTGTAAATGGTCTGTGAAGGTAGTAGCAGCAACTGTAATACCAGACAATTAACAACGTGTGACAGAAAAATAAGACGTGCAGCATTTTAATTTTTTTCTCTTGAAAACATTGCAGAAACAAAAAACTGAACCAAAATATGACATGTATGTGTAATCTCTTTCACTGAACATTTTCCTTAAAAGTTAGAAGCACCTTTCAACAAGCTGCTTCAAAATACAGAAGAAAAAGCTGTTCTTTTCAGTACTAATACCAGCTACTTTGATTTGCTTTTGTAAAACAAAACATAACGTTGAAGACCTTTTGTCCATCACAAACTCTTGCTTTTGTTTTACTCCTTTTCCATTCCCTGTGACTCTGCAGGATAACTACCATGCTATTTTCTTGTTAAATTTGGGGAGTAAGAATAAAGTATCCTGTCCTGTCAGATAAGCTTGCACAGATAGCTCTTAATCTGTCTTTGTTCTCTTAATCCAGTTGTTGAGTTAAATATGTGGACCATTTTCAAGTTCCTAACATTGAATCAAATAAAAGATACATGTCCATAGTGACTCTCAGAGCTCTTCCTGCTGCCTTTTAGTTTAATATTCAAAAAGCACTACTTACAGTTTTGTCAGGTTGTATAAACCTTTGAAAGCACGTTCAGATACAGCTCTGATTTTATTATTCTGAAGATAGCTAAGAAGATACAAAACCAACATAAATTAATTCTCTAGGCATGAAAAAAATCAAAGTAAATATAAACAACAATTTAAAATCTATCACCTAAACTGAATGCACATGTAATACTCGAAAAGAAGCTGTTAATCTTGTTACACCTTAAATTTGGCAATAACCATTCACAACCATAGCTGCGAAGGTGTTTTAAAAGAAATACAGATACACACACCACCCCCAATAGAATTACAAAATTCCTTCAAAGGGATGCTTGGTCTGCTGAAGATGAACAACAAAGTGGTTGCTTGTGACCTGTTTTAAGTCCTAGTCTTGCAGTTCCTACCTGCATGAACTGATCTTTATGTGTAGCCAGAATCCTGTTACAAGAAAAGTTCTGCATGACAAATGTCAAATAAAAAAGTCACCCTGGTTTTGGCTAGGACAAAGATTTGTTTTGATTCTTTTTTCCCCCCCAGTATCAGTNGAGGGATGGGGAAGTGAGGGAGCATCTGCCTAGTACTTAGTGGCTGGCTGGGGTTAAACCACAACAAATATATTTTGAACTTTCAGTTTGTAGTATCAGAGATTTTTCAAAGTGCTACATTTTAAAGCTAATATAATAAAAATGTAAAAGGAACGTTACTAGCGTTCTGTAAACTAAAGAACACTATTTTTCCCCTTCTGTTTTTATCTACTTTGATGAAATAATGATTAAAAAAATCTGAAGACATTAAAACCTTTTCAAATAATTTTAAAGCATTAAGATGTTACCCTCTGAGTATTTAAATACAAATTGAAATACAAACTATTTAAATACAAATTCTTTTTTAATCAAATTACTGTTAGTAAAGCCTGTAGATGAATTCCTGCTAAAACCAATAAATATGACATTGACTTTTACTAAATGGATTTGTGTCCAACAGTGTTCAAGAGATTTCTGAAAATGTACGATTATCAGAGAGGTGTGAAATTAATATTAGAAACAAATATTTTGTACAGGTAGATAAGGATGTATTTCTTTTAACGAAATCCTATCTTCCAAGACCTGAAGCTCACAATGACATTCAACTTTATGAACACAAGATGGTGCTGCAGTACAGCACAGTTTCCGTAACTGTTAACACTCCTTCGATGTTACTGAACTGGAGACACAGGACACCCGCTCTAGACTTTTTGCATGTAATTCTTAGTTTCACTAATTCTATATAAAGTAAACTCGTTAAAGGCAGAGATTTTTAAACAACGTATATGTTGCACATAATAAAACAGGATTCTGTATCCTGTTAAAAACCAATTTGACTAGTTGGGGTATTATCAAATAGGTACCAGACATAATTAGGGGTAAAACCAAGGGCCATGTGAGTCAGCTTCCCATGACAATGGGAAGTTAAGTTTCCAAAATTTTGTTTTGTAGAATAAAGAGATTAAGTTACTTTTCTTTTGGCATAAGTTTCTTTTGACATATCACTGTTCATTACAAATTAACTTCCTTCAGCCATGAGGAAAGTTAGTGTTTCTCTCATAGGAAATAGTCAATATATATAAAAAAAAAAGCATAAATGATGTTTTTTTGCAAAACCAGAGATGTCAAATTGGTTATTTGAGACATATAGGTCACACGATTAGATGAGATATGGAAGGGTAGGACAAAACAGAATTTTGAGTATCAACGGAGGCTTGACACTTAGATGATAAGATCTGTGTGTGTTTTTCTGTACGAGGATGAGTATGTGAGGCACTAAATACATATTTTAAGTTGAAGTACTCCCTTACAGGTTTTTAAGATCTTGGTATTTCTTGAAAGTGTCAGCAGAAAGTTTTCTTAGCTGGTTCCTCTGAAGAGACCTGTGGAAATGAATGCACATACAGTAAAACTACTCTTCCCATTCTTGCCCTTCCAGGTTATTCAGTAAGAGCAGCTTTCACACTGCTAAATAATAAAAGCAACATGAAACATCTGAATATGCTACCACTGCATATATGAATATTTGTATCTATTTAAGCAGTAAGACAAATACTTTCTCAACAAAAAATACTCTTCCATGTCCCCAGTGCAAATGACAAAACAATAGTTAAATGTAAGAGTTAAAGAGATTTGAGTATCAACTAGACCACAGATTTATTCCAAATCTCAAATGTATATAGAGCTTATTTCCTAGTGCATGTGTCCCCATGTCCTCATCTCCACTAGGCACTGACCCAAGTGTCCTGTCAAGAGTGAAAATCAGTCAGGGTATGGTTCAATTTCTTTCAATTCAATCATATTCAATTTAGCCCAGAACCCAGCTGAACCAACTGCACTGCTTTCTTCTAAAGCTAGAACTGCACCATTATTTTTGATGTCTTTGTTGATGCTTAGCCAACAACCAGTTTAAATATATATTTGACATTCCATATCAATCTTTGTTCCAAAGTATTTAGCTATCTCAACATGGACTCAACAAGGGGAGCTTCAGCCAGACATGAACACAAACTAGTATCAAACAGAATGATCTGTAACCCTGTGCTCTGATAAGGACATGTGATGCTACCCTTTGCTCACCACATAGAAAACAGACAGTGATGTACAAACTAAGAGCAATATCAACCGTTCCCCGATCTCTTAAAAAGTTTGGCTTACACTTATATGTGATGACCCAGCCCAGTTTAAATCTTTTTAAATAATGACATAATCAGAGACATAAAAGGAGAATGAAAAAGATCTGCTCAAGCAGGTAGTTCCACAGAGTTCAAGGTTGTTGACTTCATTGTCAAGAATATAGGCTAGTAGTACTGACAGGATCACAGAACAATAAAGAAGATCCTAAGCATTGTGCCTTAAAAGGAAACAGTTCTTCTGAAGATTTCCTGAAACTGCTGCTACTTCACTGTTACAAACACAAAATGGAACATAGAGTGTTTTAAATGTTTTTCTCTCCTTTTATACCTGGAAAACCTGTACTTAAAACAGTGAAGGACTTTTCAACAGAGAGATACTATATTTTCACAAGCATCAGCTCAGTCAAGTGGTCAGAATTATAAGGTCACAGTTGTGAAAATTTTAGTATTGACAGTCAAATCTGAACAGAGCAACAGACCACTTTTCTGCTCTACTTACATTATGGTGATGTTTGAAGAGACTGATGGGACTGCATGCAATTTGGCAGCGTCACAGAAGATCTCCAGCCCTTGACAGGTACACTCTGCTGGCACAGCACCAGCCACTGTGTGAGGACAACAGCATGGTTGTGGCCAGTGGTGAGATGGATAGTGTGATGGGATGCAGAGAAAAGAAATATGGTGTGAAAGATCAGTGAGCACAAAGAAAGACAAATCAGGCTGTGTTAAATAGAAACCAAGGCACATGCTTTTATGTTTTGATTTAAACACCGGAAGACCCTAACAATAAATACAAAGGGACACAAAAAATGATGTTACCTCCTGACCTGTGTGAAAGAGCTTGTTAAAGCTCACGAGCTTTGTGCCGTTTATCCAGGAATATGGCATAGATATCTCATGACTCTTTTCTTATGACTCTTACATTTAGTAGAATGAACACAGATCTGTCCAGGTGAAAACAGGATGCAAATGAATCAAGAAGTCCTTACTCCCTTTCACCCCATCTCTGTGATTTAAATTAGTGCTCACAGCAGACAGCAGAGTCAAAAAAACTGTACAAAGGGAATGCTCACAGAAGTGAGATATGCAAGAATCATTTGACATATGAATAAGTAAATTTGGAGGAACGTTGCCTTCACTTTACTCTGAAAGATGTCTGCTTCATGGTCTTTCCAGCAGTATTAATATATTCAGATAAACACTTACATTAGCTTCAATGCATTTGTTTGTCTGAGATATCATGTTTATTATAAATGAAACTATGCTATATTTCTCTTTCTGATAAGCATGTTTGCTGTGTATTTCTTTCTAGGAATCTTTAGTAACAACCACACAAATAATACCTGTAATTACTTACAGCACTCAGGTGTCTTTGTCTGAAATGCATACAGAGATTTCAGTTTATTGTATTTGTCCTTTGTGTAGTGTTTGTCAAATTGCAGAGACCATCCATTGTTGTCTTCTAATTAAAAAAGGAAAAGCAAATAGAAGACACATTAGAATAGAAATTGAATGTAGAAATACCTTTACTAAATTTAATTGAATCAAGTTTTATCTAAATAACATGCTTTTTATTTTTTTTTCCCCTCGGACCATTTAATAGATAATTAGGTGACTTTGTCTTTCTACAGCTGCCTAATCACAC
Organism: Urocolius indicus; assembly: GCA_013401255.1. NCBI lineage: Eukaryota > Metazoa > Chordata > Aves > Coliiformes > Coliidae > Urocolius > Urocolius indicus. The sequence continues at coordinate 103,708 of WBNH01003428.1, read as the reverse complement.
ATATGTATGGAGACTATGAGCTGCTTAGTAAGAACAGCTTATTATACCTTCAACAACATTTTCTGTGACAGTTGCACCAGAACAGTATGACCTTCCACTTCAGAAATTTTTATTTACATAGAAGTCTAGAAATGAGAAGCAACCATATTTTCCTGCCTCCTTAAACATGAGGCTTTGTCACTTTGTCCATTAAAACTGAAATGATTACTACGAGACTCAATACTTCTTGAAGAGGGTTGTCTCACATTATCACAGCCTATAATTTCTTTCTTAATATCTAGGTGAATGTCAAATGAACACTGCTTTTCAAGAGAATGGACAATGTGGTATAACATATTCAAGTTAGTATGTTAAGTCAAGCTTAATATGTATATTCTTAAACAAAGCATTATTCTATACTATCAGTTTGGTCACTGTACATAGATGTACTGAAACAGAGTGGTTTAAGGCCATAAAGGTGAAGAATCAAAGAGAAGACCTTTTAATTCCTTCTCACAAATCAGGATTTTCAGATACAGTAGTTCTGGAAATAACTACAGACCTGTTTCTTGGAAGTCTGTTGTATATCTGACATCTGTAAATTAACTGATTGTATAACCACATCCAAAACTGCAATACCTACCATCAAAAAAAACCCAAACAAAACTCCCCAAACAAAAAATAAACCTCCCAAATCCCCAAACAAAAGCCCCAAATAAAAAATAAACCTCCCAAATCCCCAAACAAAAGCCCCAAACAAAAAACTCCAAACAACAATTTGTCTTTAAAAGCTGTGATCTGATTTTAGTTTTATTCATTAGAGCCTGAACCCTCTTCAACTTTGACAATACCCACATCTTTTTATTTTGAAGTACCTCATTTAATGAATATGCACCAGTAGCAGAAATGCTCCATAGGATGGTGAGTCAAAGCCTCAGTGATGATTGAAAGCATTAGTTTGCAAGGATACCTACTTTCAAACAATATTTATATGAGGACTCATGAAAATGGCTCTGCTTTGCTATTTATTACACTTGGTTCCACTTTTATGTTATGCTAGCAAGAGTCTTTTCCCCCTAAAAATTCACATGGTTAAATGCAATTCCTCATGGACATTTCTCTATAAATCTTCATATTCAAGAAAGCATTACTACTGTACCCATTGGCTTTAAAATAGGCAGGGAGAAATAAAACATACGTACTTCTTTGCAACTTTTCCCATTCTGAAATCGTGTCTTATTTTTTATGACACATTACTACTTGACTGTTTTCTCAGCTAGATAGGGAGAATACCTGAGAGCATCTCCTGAAGCCATCTCTACTGAGAGTCAGCAGCTGCTCTAAGTGATGCCTGGCTCCTTACTGTGTCTGTCCTGAAAAGATGTATTATACATGCTGATTAATAGATATGATGAAAGATTTACTTCATGTAAACTATCTTATACCTAATTATTTGTTTGTTGTGCATAAATGGAAAAGATAAAAGATTCAAAGCAAACCAAAATATCTCTCTTCAGAAATGGCTCCATTAAGAGAAGAGATAGACTGAAATTGCTGCTTTCACTCAACAATTAATGTGAATTAATTTACGTCCTGCAAGAATGCCAGCTTCCAGGGAAGGCATCGAAGCACATTTTACTGCCTTCCTTGAGAGCACCTGGTATGTTCTGACTCATCAGCAATTTTGTCAGTTTAGATCATTAATTTAATATTCAGAAGCAGCCTAATGCATTTTGGACAAAATGAAAGAAGTTGGCAGATCTGCAGAAATATTGCTCCTGTGTTATATGCTCAGTAGAAGTTCAATTTTAGGACCACTTGCAACATGGAATCCGTAATTGATGGACTGATCAGAACAGGTACTTTACCAAGTGGCAAGTGCCTGTAGCTAGAGCTGTAATGATGTTTCCCCGTCACTATTTCTGAATATGTAACTGGACCATATGCATTGACTTTCATTTGCAACTGGGGCATAAATAAACTAGAGGAAATATAATGTACACAGAGGAGATGGGATTTAAGAAGAAAGAATCCTTCATTGAGGATTTTTAGACAGAAATTTTTAAATATGCATTAAAAATTAGGTTACTCTTGGAGTATAATCATATAAAAAATATTTTAAAGTCAAGAATACAGTATCAAAATTAATAATAGACTGAATAATTTCATTCACAGACAGTTTTAGACAACTAACTAGTTATCTGTGGATTCTGACTATATAGTTAAAAGCCATAAATTCTAGTTCTCCTGTAAGCCAGTGGACATAAAAAGTTGTTTTTTTGGTTTTTTTTTTTTTTTTGCATTTTCCTGCTTCTGACCCTAAAGGACGGATATTCGAGTTTTCATTCCCTCTTGTAGGATTTTTTAAAATGTTTTCCCATAATTGTAGTTCACATAAGTAGAGAAAAAGGATGCAGTGCCTCCTACGCTGATGGATACAAGAAATCAGTTGACTATGAAGGAGAAGTTTACCAGTGTTTTCAAGGAAGTCGAGAGGCAGCTGTGTATTTTTGGGTGACCATAAAAGACAGTGGTAAAAAGCCGAGAGAAGATGGATTATTTTGTACTGGAAGCATTCCAATTGTCTGAAGTTTCTGGTCAGTTCATTTTAAATACTGGGCTTTTCTCATGACACTGATTTTCCTGCCTTCTACTGGAAATACAAAGGCTTATCTGAATATAACAAGTTATTCAAAGTTTTCTGACATTCAAAAATGTTTGCTTTGGGCTCAGCTTTGTTCCTGAGTCTGAGACAGTCTTTGTTTTATATAAACTGTTTTGTCAAATCCAAGAAGAATGTATTGTGCAAATAACTATATTTAGTACAGCAGTTCAGTGAAGCACTCAGCACCAGAACTCTAAATCACTTTGTGATAGTTTAGAGTTTATATGGAAGGTTTGTGACCTGTTTACCTCTGTTGAGACAAGTTTCTCTAAGCACTTTAAGAAATGACTGGTAATAGTGCTGATCTTGAAATCCCAAATCTATCAGTTGGAGGAGTACAGCTCAGAGGAGAAATTGCTTTTTCCCAAGCCAGTTCTAAAATAGATTGTATTGGCTGCATTTCTGTTAAAAACAAGATCTGAGAAAACAAGGCATCAGCAAATCTTCCCCTCCATGGGATAAGTGAAACAAGTAATCATAAACCAGACTTATCTGACTACAGTTTAATATACTATTCTTCGCTTAAATTTGTCAGTTATCATTTCTGATGGGAAAGGAATGAGAAAGAGTATGTTAATCCTGATATGGTATGGATTTGAATAATCATTTTAGTGGCAAATCCAAGAAAATATGAGGTTTGTTTGATCCAAGACACGTCTTGTTTAGCTTATCAAAGCTTATGCACAGGATAGGATGTTAACTATATGACTTTTCCCTTCTCTCTGCCATGTCTTCATGGGTTATCAAGCAGAGAAAAGCTAATGTTAAATGCATGAGCACTCTAAAGAAACACTGTGTCTCTTGAGAGATTTGTCCTTTGCTATTGGTGGTCATAATCTGTGGACATATTTCTTTCTGCCAGTTGTTCAATATTACTTTCTCCTGCTGTAAGAAAGGGCTTTGGGATTTTCACAACGGCATCTGTTAGTACAACAAGAAAAACCTTTGTCCTCCAGACAAGAGGCGTTCCCTTCTATAATGCTTACAGGTGAAGGAATATATTTGCCCTTTTCTACAATGTTGGGGCATATTGATACTGTCTAATAACTTACAGTAAGACCAAAACCATGTGGAGATTTTACAAAGCAGAGTGTCGCAGTGCTTGGAACATTTGGCTCTGGGAGTGAATTTCATAGCCCCCATTTAGATACCCAAGTGGAAAAAAAGGAGGGACCTAAAACTTGACATCTACCAGTCAAGGCCAAGGCAAATTGCCCTACATCAAATTATGTGTCACTGCATCCTGTACCTGCTGTTTAATTGAAATCTAGCTTGCCTACTTATATATGACGATGTAATCACAGAAAAAACAGATAGTAATTAAGTTGATTCAAATAAGGTTTACTCTTCTCTAGATGAGCTAGACTACATGTTTAACACAAGTTTATTTTCGAGTTTAAAATAACTTTCTTAAATGTGACTTTTAAGAAAATAGACAGGCTTAGATTTTCAAATTATAAGTATTTTCTCAATATTGTATCTTTATTCCTGTGAAACACTTGTATAAGGCAGTTTTCCAGTTTATGTAAAAATCTCTATAGGTTAATATGATTTTCTTTTCCTCAAATACATCTATGAAACCTCGAGTTGCTTGAAAGTTCCTTTTGCAGCTTACTTCAATAGTAGCAATTGGAAGAGACATAAGTCTAGTGAAATTCAAAGGTTTCTCTTAGTTACCAAGAATATTTAAAGACCTCAGTAATTAAATTGTTTAAAATTCTCCCAAACTTTAGCAAAGCTGTTCTGTTTGCTGATATTTGAGCATATAATCAGTGTAAACATGAATATTTCAGTGCCATGTACAGTGGATGATTGACAATGACAGTGGGAACAAAATTTGACCATATACAAAAAATTTCTATATGAAGCTTGAAAGTCTTATCTTTGCCAAGTATTTGCTACATTTTGAGCATGCTGCTGGCTTTCAAGTGTTTTCTTTTTGCTTGCTAAACAAAATTTACTATCTAAGGCTCAAAACTGAATCGTTTTTCATACATTTAAACCTCACATTTTAAGTATGATGGAAAAAAAAATGGTATGCCAGGAAAAGATGACACTAACTGTAACATTAATCATTATTAGTATTAATTTGAAACATAATCATCCAGATCTGCAATGTGCTGAGGCAAAAAATGGAAACATAGACCTTCTGAAATTTCTCATCTTTTATAAGCAATCTTGTAAATTAAAATATATATCTTTTGTATAGCTGTTTTGAAACATTCAGAGAAATTTAGATTTCTGCTATGGAAATTTAGATGATTTAATGAATCTATAGCACCGTAATAATTCTCTATTTATAGACATTCAAAGAAATGCATATGAAAACAGCATGACAGCTATATAGATTGCTGTGTTACTTTCATCCTGCTGAATTTTATAGCTCCTTTTAAAAAATAAGTAGGATGTTATAATATTTAATAAGGCAAGCAAGTCACCAACGACTGCATGGCACAGAGTAATAGATGAGATCTGTGCTTTTAGAAGTAAATAGGTGCAAGACTTCAGATTCTCTCTGACTCAGTTCTTTAGGAAATTTCTGTCTGCGATTTCCAGCCTTTAGACAGAGCTTAACAAACATCTATAAGTAAACGTTACGGTTTAGGATCTGAATATTGCCTTTTGTTTGGGGACCTCTTAGGCCTGGAAGGAACACAATAGTAAATACCTTTAGCCAGCAAAGAACTCCTCTGAAGAATCAGAAACATCTTAAATTGAATCTGCATACCTATTCTTGCTTCACTGGACTGGAAAAATGCGGCTATTACATTGTGATTAAAAAACAAATGTGGACACTACAACCATTGCCTAACTGCCAAAACCCAGTTTTTGCAGAACTATCAGCAAAATTGTACAGAAGCCAAATTTCCAAACACTGAGGAGACTTGTGCTCTCAAAATAGCTCAAGTTACTTTGTTGCATTAACTAATCTGCTTAATTAAAGACCTTGTTTGTGAAAAATGATAAAATGAAACACCCTAGCATGATATTCCTTCCATTCCCCTTTTATTATTGCTAGTAAATTGAGTTGTAGTCAAACACATGGAGTAAAAAGTCCGTTTTCACTAGGCTCAGTCTTGCTGCATAACATGGTGGTCAAAAACTCAGATGGTGTGACCTAAGATTTTATAACAGTCTTACTGTTTGCATTTTACACTGGAACAGAACATCATAAATCCAATAACTATATAGATTTTGAGTTAATGTTTGGATACTATCAAATCCTAATGGAAGAAAAACTTTTAAATATGAAAACAGGACTATTTATAAATAAATGAGTACACTTATTTTTTACATCCAAGGGATTTTCATAAATTGTAACTACAAGCATGCAGACACACAATGCAAAATATACCAGATGCAAAGCACTAGGGCTTAATCTTAGACTTCAAGACACATTTTCAAGTTAGTTACAACATTGTACCAAATTAAATTCAAAAGATGGTGGGTAATTTTGGAACAAGAAACTCAAGGTAAGCTAAACTGCAATTTACTGGGAGGACTCTGCCCAAGAAGTGGCATCACGTTAGCATCACAGCTAATTTACAGTTACGATGAACAAATCATCCTGACTATCCAGCAGAATGGCTATAACATTAGTGATTGAAACAAAGAGCTTAGAAGATCACACAGGAAAAAAAAAATATTCAGTCTCTCGGAGATTTAAAATTTAACTGCATTGAGAATTTTAGTAATATTTTATAATTAGCATAACATGACTACAAAATGATAACTGACTACATGTGTCTAGAAGAGATAACTATAAGTAGTTAACTATAAAAAAGTTAAAAAAAGATAACTATATAAAAGTTGTTAGTCTCATAATATAATACTTTTACCACTGCATGTGGGAAAGTTTTATTCAGAGAAATTTGATCCTTAAGTAAGACAAAAATTTGCTCATTCAGCCATCTATGTAAATACTATATCAGAGAACTTTAAAAAAGAAAAGATAAAGTTCTTACGTATGAATTTTAAAATTTAAATACTTACATCCAAGTGTAAGTGTAAGTGTAAGGGTGTGGATTAAGAAATATTTTTTTTGTCCAAAGCTACTCAGAGAGTTGTTACTTTGGAAAAAAAAAAATCCACAGATGGTTACTGGCAATGTTACTTGTCTTCTGTCCAAATTGGTAGAGTACATTCGTTATGATTTAACTTTTCATATTTTTTACATTTTGTCACTTGTCAGAATTTGTTCATCTAAACAAATGTGCAGTTTAACATAATAAACCACATGTAGACTCAGTAAAAAGCTACTTCATGAATGCTGCTGTTCTGTTATTTTCATTTTGCATTATCAACTGTTGTTTTTATCTAGTATTGGTAGTTTTGATTTTGTTTTGTTTATTGTTAAGCATCACTGTCAAAACAGAGATTCCAAAATGCTTCTGTTAGTGAATATGTACTTAGGAATATGTACTTAGCACTTGTACAATGCCATTTGGCTTCCAAGAACTTTGGCTAGAGATTGTTTAGAATACATTAATGGCAGCAACGTCTTCAGTGTAATACTCTTCACTTCTTTTAGGAACAATTTCCATTTCAACAAAGCCATAACATTAGGTGAGCAGAGTTTGTGATTATGCCTACCATTTATTCTTCCTGTTCATATTTAAAAAAGCAATGAAGTAAACCAGTCTTCTCCCATCTATGAATATCAAGTAGGTACAGAGTCAAATCTTACAGCTATTAATAAACAAGAAAGGCTCCTTCCTGGAAAATTAGGCTGATACCATCATGTTTGAAATCCAACATAGTCTCAGTAGGACAAAACACTTGCTCCAATTTTCACTCCAAGTGAAACTTGCGATATAGACTAAACTTTAACCATGCATTCGGTTCCTTTAAGATCTCAGTGCTTCAATAAAAATGAGAGTGAGGCAGAATAGCAGACATAAGTTTACTGCTATACTCAAACCTAAAAAAGGAACATTCTCTAAACCATAAGCTTTTATGACAAATTATAAAACTTCAAATAAATAATTTATATTTTAAAATATCATATTACTGACACATTTGCAGAGACACCTAGTTATACTTGATAGACTATGTTTAGAAGTTCAAAAGGTAAGATTGTGTTTTCCATGCACATTTAAGGTTATCTAGTGATAGTTCAAAAAGAGTCTCCCATTACTTCAAGCATAATAAATTGTTAGCCTCTTCTTATTGCAGGTTTACTACATTGCCTCAAGCTCTTTCCCATCAGGATATCACATACAGTGTTTTATTGCTGTCAGACACTCAACTAGGTGACAAAGACACGTGAGTTTTCAAAGATGAGTGGTTTCACTCTACTGGAATGTGTGTCGGCTAGAATTCATCTCTTTCCAGAAGTAGAAGAAATGCTGAAGTCAAGCTGACCAGCAGGATGTCCACAACCTGGACACTAACACAGCAGCATGAGACCAACAGTCTGTTCCCAGCTCTGCCAATGATCCTAATTTTAGGTCATTTCACCTCCCTAGATCTTACTTTTACATTTATTATTTGGACAGGGAGAGCATGGGGGAAATGAAAGAAAAAACAGATTTGAAGAAGCCAATCTATGTGCCTGGTTTGGACATGAACAATGATTACACAACATCTGAAAATATACCTCTCTGAGGATTCAGTTTAGTTTGAAATATTTATAAGTTTTGCTGTTACTGGATACATAGGACTACTAGTACTGCAAATCACTTTACAGATTACAACAACAAATCTCTATATTAATGAAGTGGGGAATGAAATAACTTTATTCATTAAAAGAGGAAAAAGAGAGAATTGATACAAGGTAGTTAGAATAACTACTTCCAGAATTTTCAGAAACTTCTATAATATTGGTCTCTTTTGCACTAATGCTCTTTACTTTTTGTTTCAAGGACATTTAAAGACATTTTACAAAGTAAATATCTCGGAAGATCTACATGTGGGTTTTGTGCTAGTCTCTTCTCTGCTTTATTTTTTAGTTCACTGCTGTTTCATAAAAGTGCTATTTAAGTAATTACAGTTGCCGTTAATCAGCATCTTAGAGACTTGTATTAAACAGCGAGACTTTAGATTTTCTTGTATTTAGAGTACCTGTATTTTCAATCAACAGTGTTATGTTTTTCAAAGCAGTGGGTTTTTTTTCCCCTTTTCTTCTTCATCAGTATTGTCCTTTACATAACAGAAAGAACTACAGCCCATGACAGATTTGCATTAATCAACGACTGTTTTTATCCTGTGTTGTTAGTTTTGATTTTGTTTTGTTTAAGTATCACTGCCAAACCAGAGATTCCAAAATACTTTTTTTATGTGAATAGGCCCTTATGAATATGTACTAAGTGCTTATACTATGCCATTGGGCTTCAAAGGGCTTTGACTAGAGATTGTTTAGAACACATTATTATGTTTCCTTATGTCATAACACTGGTTTGATGTAGGATATATGCAAGTCTTCAGAATAACGTTTTTCTGTAGGTTTAAGATAGTGCTTTATCACTATAGAAGAAATAACTAGAACACAACCTGGGGAAGTGCTCTGGTCTCAAAGCTGATAGAATGGTGACCACTTGCTTGTGAGCTAAAGCCACAGCTCAGAGAGAGAGTGCCCTGCAGAAGATCAATGCATCCACCCAGGGGGATGCAGCGAGGATGCTTTAGTGCAGGGGATGTTTAGTTATGTCTTTTGCTAAGGGATGTGTGTTAAGTGCCATCAAGTCCAAGAGCTGCAGAAACAGCTAAAAAAGCTGCAAGAAACTATTAGTAGGCTCCAAAATATTAGAGGAGCAGAGCTAAACATTGACAGATGGTTCCAAAACCAGACGCCAGCCTCCACTGAAAATGAAATGCCTTGGACCCTGGTGACACAAAAAAACAGGGCTCCACCTTGCAACCCTCCCTCTAGTGCCCTGATCAAAACCAAATTTGAAGCATTAACAGTGGAGGACATGGATGAGCAAAGTCTGGATAGGGAAACCACAACAACCAATCTATCATCAATCTTTCTTATAAGGAAAGGCTGTGGGATCTGTGACAGTTCAGCCTGGAAGAGACTGAAGGAGGACATCATTAATACTTATAAGTGTTTGAAAGGTGTATGTAAAGCAGATGTGGCATCACTTCTTTTCCTGTAGGGCCCAGTTATAGGACTAGGGGTAATGGACAAAAGCTGGAACACAAAAAGTTCCATTTAGGGAAAAACTTCTTTACTGTGAGGGTGACAGAGAACCAGAACAAGCTGCCCAGGGAGGCTGTGGAATCTCCTTCTCTGGAGGTTTTCAAAACCTGCCTGGACACGTTCCTGAGTGACCTGATCTAGGCAGACCTGCTTCTTCAGGTGGGTTGGACTAGATGATCTCGAGAGGTCCCTTTAAGTCTGTACCATTTCATGATTCTATGGTTAGCAAACAGTATACCTAGCTTTATCTGAGGTATATGCATTTAAAAAAAAAAAAGTATTTCTGAATTCTTTTGATAGTCTGCATTGATTTTTCCTTCCCCAGACTTCTTGGGTTAAGTCTTGTAGAGTGACCTCCTCGAAGCTCTTCCTCAAATGTATGCAAGATGAAGGAATGCAAGAATTTAAAAGTTGAACTACATTAGAGTACCTTGTGGATTAAATTTTCTAATGGTACTGCATGAAACAATCACTACACTGGAACAATTTCATGTTGAATTGTTTTTCTGTTACCAGGAGCAATGCCTTCAGCTGAAAACTACTTGCAAATTAAAAAATTGGGTAGAAGGAACCAGATGTAACTGGTAGCATAAGACAGACATGCTGAAGTGGTCCTGGGAAATTGTAGCCAAAAATAGCTGGATAGTTTCTTTGTCTTGGGAGCTAATCAGTGAAGCTTCCGGTCTTGGATTTTCAGCAAAATGAATGGCCACAAAAATCCCCACAGTGTAGGAGCACTGCTGAAAATCTCACCAAGATATTCCCAGTTGTGGGGTAAGAAATGACTTTAACAACAAAGTTTGACTGCAACACCAGTTTAAAAAAAAAAACAAAACCAAAACCAACATTACTGCTGGATATGATCTTAATGCTTTATGCACAGCATGCATTTCTAAATGAAAATATAAGGTCAAGATATGAGAAAAATGCTAACAGCATTTCCCAAGAAGTCAATACAATGACTCTTCATCTTTTGTAATTTAGGCTTTTAGAAATTAAGGCTAACTCATTCTTTAATTACTGCATCTAGAAGAGGATACAGTGTCACAGCTGAATTGTCTTGTAAGCTACCATCTTGTATACCTCATGACGAAACTGTGAATGTCCTCATTGCCATTTGATCAAACTGTACACTTTCAGCAAGTCCTTGTACCATAGACGTTCAGAAATTAAACATGGATAAACCAACAGTTTATACTGTTTGGATTTCTTAAACATAATAGGGCACCACTGTCAGCAATTTCTGCCACTGTAGAGATAAGATACTGTAAGATAAGTAGGGAATATAAAGAGTCAGTTTTGTTCAAGATTTTGATTACTGTTAATGGAAAGTATGTCTATATCATCAGGAACTAGAGAAAAACTGCAGGTCCATTAGATGAGACTAGAATTAAAAGTGACTTTTATATGAAGTAAGACTCTGAAATTTGATAGATATGAGTAAGATATTGCACACAGTTACAAGTATCAGCTACATAGATATACGAGAACAACAAATTGCAAAACCTTATTAACTTTGCTTAGAACACTTGTGAAAAATAACTTTCTGATATTTTTGTTTGAAATTTCTTTCAGAAAATGTCTTTCCATATGCATAGCTCAGAAATTTCACTTAATATATTAATTCTTCCCTCACTCCACCAACTCTGATGGCAGTATGGCTGGTAGGGGAAGGCAAACAGTTCACCTGCTTGGACCTGGGGAGCTTTAGGCAGTGTGTGAGGCAAGGCATGCATCTGGCTGCCCTCCATGGCTACTCCATGACAAGCTACTATGGAACAGGATTCTGACTTCTCCATCTGCCATGGATCAGCAGCTTTGGAGAGCAGATCTCAAACTATCCACACTGTTAGTAAGCTGACAATTTTTGTTTCCTGTGGTCATAGCTCACAATCAAATGCCTAAGGTCTTTGCACAAAAATTCCAGGTCTGTGCCACCCTCTGAGCTGTGTCCAGGCAGAGTGTGACAGATGCTGGTCAGCACAGACTAAAGCTGTGCTGGACCTATGCTCACAAACAAGTGGACAGGTAAGAGTCAGTGAAAATCTTGTGCCCTGACCTTGGTCAGTTTGCAGCAGGGTAAGGCCTATAAACCAAGCCAGGTTCACGGCTACCATTTGGCAGGGACAAAAGTGATAAAGACCACAACAGCAGGTAATAGTAACCTGACTATGAGTATTCCCTGAGATTTCACAGCCTGGTGGCAGTGCGGCTTGCAGGGCACACACACACACACACACACACACACACACACATACACACACACATACACAGTCACTATTTTTCTCCCAGATTAGAACATAAATGATTTCTGAAAAAAACTAGAATATTCTTATAAAACTATATATATAATTCAGATTTAAAAGTCACATTAAGCTTTATATAAACTCTGTTAGTGCATACATCTATCTATCCTGAGCAGAGATCTTCGCTAGATCTTTTACATCCATTTGTACACATCAAAATGACACAAGCAAACAAGTTCAAAGCAGGGATAAAATGAGAAAAACTGATACTGTACACTAAGAAAAAACATAGCCCATCTTTCTTTTCAAGCAATCAATGTGTTTGCTGGCTTTGTTAGCTAAACCAAAATCCTACCGTATCCTCTGCAAGACATATAACTTTCATACTCCTAATACTCTGCAGCTCTCTAGTGTGAGCACTGCATGAGTTTCAGTGACTACAGGTGCTAGATACAAAGAAAAGTCTCAACCACGTACCACAGTTGTCTTCATCGGCCTGATTCCCACAGTCATCCTCACCGTTACAATGAAGTTGTTGGGGCAAACATTTGGTGATATTGCCACATGGAAAGTAGCCAAGGGGGCACCTGACCCCAACTCCAGAAACACGATCTTCCAAAGAGTCACAGATAACTAAAGAAAAACAGAAAGAAAATGCTTGCTTAAAGATTTGCTCTGAATCACACAAAATCAGAGAATCTCAAGGCCTGGATGTTTAAAGACCTCTGAGATTATGCTTTTATAAATACTCATTTGCATTTGAATGTGAATATCAGACAATAAATACACATTAGTTCAATAGACATGAAATTATAATATTATACTAAGTACTTGTTAAGTTGTCAAAAAGCACTTATCTTGTCAACTAATTAAAATTTGCTTTGATATAAAGCAACCAGGTAATTCCTCCCCATGCATCCTATTAAGAAGATGGAAATGCTAAACATACAAGACTAAAGACCTAAAGCCACTATGCAAAAGTGTTGTTTCACTTTGCACTAGAAATTAATTTGTGATAGCAGTATACCAAACAAGTTATGCAGATATGGATTATCTTAATATGTGTGAAGTTTTAGTCTGAGATAGATAAATCCTTTTATACAAAGTCAGAATTATATATTTTAAAATACATTTTCTTTTTAAAGCAAGTACCAGAGGTAAACTGATCAAGGGTCAAAGAACAAAGGAGATAAAATCTGTGATGTGGTTTTGATGAATGAGTAAGACAAATGTGCTATTATGAATTCCTTGGAAGAGTTGTCAGCTTTGTCAAAAAAAAACCACACAGAGGTGCTTTTCAGAATCTATCAATCTGAAGTTTAGATATGCAGATGCTGTTTACTAAACCCACGCTTTGTAGGAAGTAATTTCACAGAAGAGAGGGATTTCATTCAAGCAGTACTGAGGGGAAAATTAAAGGGTTGCTGACAAAGGTAAAGGCAGCTGGAGTACTCTACCTGTCCTCTGTTTCTCAGTTTTCTGTACTACAGCAGCTCCAGTTACCCACACCTGTGGATGCATGATGTTTTATGGGTCCTTTCAGTGCACCTGAGGGACAAATTCTGCTGACACCACTTTTTCCAGGGCAAGCGCAACTAATCTACTGCTTTTGAAGTGGATTGCAGGGTCCTAGCTCTGATTTCTTGTCATATGAGATCAACTTCTTCCCAAGAACAATACTACGAAGAGTAGTAATTTAATTTTAAATTACTTTAGAATGAAATTTGTTTAGTCTCCAATATATTGAAAATGGAGAAAACTGTCAACAGCATAGAACATTACCTAACTCCCAAAGCTTCAGTAAGCATGTCTAGTGAAGTACCATTCTGCAAGAGCCTGCTAATTTAATTTTTTTTAATACTTTCAAAACAGAATATTACTTTCTCTTTATAGATAGCATTTGACTCAATGGATGCTGTCACAAAAAATAAAAACAAACCCAAACCAGATATAAAATTCCAATGCAAATTACATTTTAACTTTCATTGATGTCTTAGAGCACTTGAAATACTCTATACAAACTTCATTAATTGTGATATGATGCTTGTTCAGATAGTAAATTGCCTCTTCTGAAACATGCAACTATTTTTCCAGACTATTTTCATAAAACAAAATATAATTTTTTACACAGCTTTCTCAGATTAACAAGGAATACTTTATTACACAAAATCTGATTTTTGTCCTCATTTTTTTTCTGAACTAAAAAAATCACATGAAAATGAATCAAGTATTTCAGAAAAATGTTAATGTTTTAAACCCCTTGACAGCTGTGGAAAAATGAAATGTAGGAGCATTATCTGGAAAAAGTTGAGATAAATATTCTGTTATTTGTGTATGTACAGAATTATCTTTATTGTCAGAAGCATCCTTCATAGAAAGTTATATATTATAGCTAAGAATCACGGTATGATTTTGAGAAGCCGATTTGTTTTTATCCACAAGTATGTAACCTATGCAATTGCTCAGAGACCTTTGTCTTAGTTCCTTACCTCTCTTATGTGTGGGTACCAAAAAATAAGGCTGTATTCTAATTGCAGGGTGAATTCACACTTGCATATTGTTCATAAACCTTTGTGCTGCTCTTTACTTGTGTTCAGAACACTGTGTTTAACCTATTCCAAGTAGTAAAAAATCTTATGTAGGCATAGCGCTAAGCAAACAGAATGTAGAAGTCGTAGACGACCAAGGCTCCCTTTGGTGCAGTTGTCTGTCACAATCTGAGTAACTACCAAAATATTTGGTAAAAGATAGCAATATGGAAAAATATAACAAAAAATCCCAAACAATCCTTTATAATTTCTCAAGCCTTTTACTCTTCACACTGGAGACATGTTCAGACTGAGCTGAACTTTGTGTTTAAAGGGGCTGATCTCCACACAGTTTAAATTTCAAATGATGTAATTTTTCTTCTTGCAGTTCTAGTCAATGGATTTTCATAGCACTTTCTATAAATTGTAATCAATTAGTTAAATAATATTAATCCCTGAACTAAGGAATGAATTTACTGTCACAATGTAAAAATAATTATTTCTGAAAGAGTACATAATCCTTCACTGCGTTGAATGTTTTGAATTCTCTGTAAATTTATAGCCTTGATGATATCTATTCTGAATCTCTGCATTACTCAGTTTGTGCTATGTTGGATTACCCTGGCATGTAAATATCTGCCTGGGAAAGAAGATAACAAGGAATCAACACTTAACAATTTCATCCTAGTCCAATCTTTGAAAGCACTGGTCTTTGTCTGTTGACTTATTAACAGCACTTTGTTTATGCAAAAAAAAAGACAGAAGTTTGGACCATGGAGATTGTAGGAGATTTATGAATGGAAACGCCCTCCATCCCTCTGAGCAAATATTTAGCAAAGCTGACAAAAGTAGACAGCAGATGAGACAGTGAAATCCATTGTAAAACGCTAGACAATATTAAAAAAAAATCTTTTGAATTAAGGAAATTTAAATGGTGTGTTTTATATGAGGATAATAAAGATAGCACTGCAACAACAGTAACAAAAAATTATGTTTCTTGTTTTACAAATACAGACTTTCCTGACCATGAAGTTTATCGTGTGATAATAATCTATCACACTATCTTTGTGATGCAGTATTAAAAGTATTGATTTTTCTACCTGTTATTGATTTTCCACTGTGAAAATATTGAACCACTCTTCTAGTATCTTGCTTCATCATCCATTTTTTTTAAGCAGCTAAAGCTCCTGATAGAATAGCTCTAAAAAATTATTGATTATTAAATCACATCATGTCTCTGGCTGTTTCACTTTGGTGTTAAATCGAGAAAAAAATAAATGTTATTTTGTATTCCTGTATCTACACTTGTACTCCTGTAATCTATAGGTTACCTCCGTGTTCCACATGAGTATTAAGCTTCAAAGGTACCTTTATTGTTTTACAGGTTCTCCTTCACAGCTCATTTGATATTGAACATCTCAGCTTTTCTCCTTACTGCCAAACTAGCATAATATGTGTATATGTATATATACATCTACACACACACATACACATAGAAAAAGACCTCCTATAACACAAAAGAACAACCTTCAGTAACACACATAAACAATCACCTTGAACCCTAATATGGCTTGATTAATATAAATTATTTATGTTTTATAGTGAGTAAGTTTGGGATAATATTCTTATCTAACACAATAGACATAAAAAATACTGATGTCATTCAGAGGTACAGCAAATGTAGACTCTTAGCTAAAGGAAGACTAAAAAAAATTTAAACTGTATATAAAGAATTTAGCTACAAAGGTAGAAGCCAGAGAGAAGGTGAAATTCAGGACAGAATTGTTTAGGTCTCAGTTATGAAGACATAAAGTATAAATTTGTGACAGACTTGATTGTGTCAGAAGGCTTGCATTTACAGATACTCTAAGTAAAAAAAAAAAATCTTATTTCTAAACCTCATACAGAAAATGATCTCCTCTCTTCCAATGATATAGAGAAAATCTCACAGATTTCAGCTGTACTGTACATGATGATATTTTTTCATAATTATCAGAGTAAATACTAGAGTATTTGCAATCTCTCTAGAATAAATATAAAAGAAATAGATGAACTGATATCAGTACAAATGGTAACAACAAAATCAAGCATCTTTCTGACATTACCATCCTAATACAGAATAGTTTTACCCAGTGAAACCATGTTCATGATTCTCCAAATTAAATATTTCTGATTATCATGTACTTAGGGTCTCACTCCATTCCACAATTCTTCTCAAACTTTTAAAAAGAAAAACAAGAATTCAGTTCATACACCTTTTAAGCTTGTTCAGACCTGCTCCTTCAAGGCACTTATTGCTAAGGTAGACCTCTGCAATATTTCCTCTAGTTTGACGAAGCTGGATAACTCTTTTCCTCCTAGTCTTTCAAATATAAGACTAATTTACCACTGCTTTCTGTTTTTGAAGGAATAAGCTAGACCTAGGCTATCATCTATTATAAGATGGTAAGGCAGATGGATGCAGAATCACTAGGGAAAGGGCATGACAGCCCTTCTTTAGGCTCTCATAAAATGAAATCAACAAAGGGAACACATTTATGAAAGCCAAGAATAAGATATTCCCAGGAGAACGTGGCTTTCCCTCCAGCTAAATTGATTAATGAAGCTCATGTTTTTTGTTTATTCTTTGAAAAATGGCATCAAATTTTTGAAAATAGACATTGGGTCACAAATGCTGTTTGAGAAATCAAGTAAGGGACATGTGCATTAGAAGAACATGAATTTAATAGAATTACTTGTAGCTTCCACAAAACAAATGAACGTAACTCTGTAATGGAAACCGTATTGGAATGGTTATACTAAGTCTTAAACAATTAAACTAATCAAAGCAGCATTACTCACTGCTTGGTACTTGCTAGTCACAACAGTACAAACTGAATTGCGTGTAGGTTCAAGTAAGAGAATATCATAGTATCAGGAAAATATTTTTTTGTCTTTTCAAAAATTTGAAACATGTGAAGACCAATTTCATGAGCCCAAAGTGACCCAGATTTCATCAACAAAATAAGCTCACATATTTTTCATCACTTTGAGTAAATATATCAGTGTAAAAGTACTGAAGCTGAGGAAATCTGTTTTTAAAAAGAGTCCATAAGACGACAAGAGACAAGGAATTATCATGGTACTGAAGAATCCATCCTACACTTACTAGATGGAAAATTAATTTACCCACAAAAGCCCAATGCAAATTTCTCAAATGGCGGAACTTTTTCCAGCTTCCACTAAGTTTAGTTGCCATACTTCTAAATACAATGGGAAATGGACTAGAGCAAGAGACGACTGGAAATATTAATTTGAAATGCATGTTTCGAAAACAGAATGTTTTATTCAACTGAACCAGAGAAGGAACACATTAAAGATGAAATTGATTTTGCCATCATTTTTGTGCTAGCCTGAGTACTTCACAATGACAGTTGATTAAAAAAAACCCTCTTCTGCTGAAAAGTATTGGTCAGGAATGTAAATTGTCTTAGAAAAACTCAGAACAAGGCTATAAAAGGTGGTTAATTAATGTTTGACAAAGCATAGTACTGACAAATGTTCTATTGTCTCTGATCAGAAGCATTGAATGCAGATTGGCAGAAAAAATAAGACATCTTAAAAAGACATTAGTTTAAAAAAAATATTTGTTGTCTTAATTTGTCCATTCAATAATATCTAGAAGTGAATGTTGTTTGGTTCAGTTTTACCTTAATTTTCCTGGTTTTGTTCAGAATGAAGCTTCTTCCTTCTAAAAAAGGGATTTTTGGAACAATTTATGATAGAGACTAGGATGAAGTTAGTCCAGCGTACTTCAGGACAGAAATATGGAGTCAACTTTTGCATGGCTTTATGTCACTTTCTACAGCTTTATCAGTGGGAATGCATTTTTGTTTTCAACATGTAATTTCATGAAGAGAATTTGTAAATAACTGTCCCTAAATGACATATTAAATATAGATCATGGTTTCGTACAAGAATAAAAACCAGTTTATACACTTGAACATTAATGCTATTATGTATGCATTTGAAGTAAACCTTTGGGCAAAACTAAAATAGACCTTGGTCTAGTGGCAATAGGTATTTTAGTGATCCCCATGGTATAAAGCATCAGTGTCTTAAAAGATTTGTAAGATCTGTACAGAATTCCCCACAGTAGTATAATTCAATAGTTAACACTAGACTGCCCTTTCAGTAATTCGTTCCTCTCTTCCTTTGCTAATTGTTCATCTCTCATGTCTATAGAAGTACCGGTACAGTACAGGCTGGGGGTCGAAGAGCAGCTCTGCAGAGAAAGACCTGGGAGGCCTGGTTGATAATAAGCTAAACATGAGCCAGCAATGTGCCCTCATGGCCAAGAAGGCCAATGGCAGCCCGGGATGCATCAAGAAGAGTGTAGCCAGCAGGTCGAGGGGAGGTTCTGCTCCTCCTCTGCCCTGGTGAGGTCTTATCTGAAGTCCTATGTCCAGTTCTGGGCTCCTCAGCTCAAAAGGGACAGAGAACTTCTGGAGAGTGTCCAGTGCAGAGCCATCAAGATGATCAGGGGACTGGTGCATCTTTCATATGAGGAAAGGCTGCAGGAACTGGGGCTGTTTAGTCTAGAGAAGAGGAGAATGAGGGGAGATCTTATTAACATTTACAAATATCTAAAGAGTGGATGTCAGGAGGTTGGGGCATCCCTTTTTTCTATTGTAGTTAGCAACAGGACAAAGAGTAATGGGATGAAGTTGGAATACAAAGAGTTGTATTTAAATATAAGAAAAAACTATTTCACTGTGAGGGTGAGGGAGCCCTGGCACAGGCTGCCCAGGGAGAGTGTGGAAGTCTCCTTCCTTGGAGGTCTTCAAGACCCGCCTGGACATGTTCTTATGCAACCTAATGTAGGTGAACATGCTTCTGCAGGAGGGTTAGACTAGATCTCTAGAGGTCCTTTCCAATCCTTACCATTCTATGATTCTATGATTTCTAAATAAATGTATAACATATCCATTGTGTTTGTAATTGTAGATTTTATTGGGCACAAATGACATAGTGGCATTTATTCAGAGTGCCAAATGGTTGTAACAGATTTGTTTCTGAAACGCTAGAATTTTTTTGGTATTTTGTCTTTTGCTCTTGCAACCAGAATTACATTTTCAGTCTTGCAACCAGAATTACATTTTCAGCTTTTCTACATTACATTTATCTTCAGCAGACCATATTAGATGTCATTCTGAGTATATGTAGTACTTGAACTACACACATATGTTTATGACTGACTATATAAAATATTTGCTTTCATTAAACACAGTATAGTGCAAAAGATTTTATCATAAAAGATGCATATATTAAGACTGCCTGTATTGCATTCCAATCTGGCCATTTTCTTGAATTTTAGCTTTATACAGTATCTTTATGTCTCACAGTGAGATTCACAATGCTTTCATTTCAGAAGCATTTTGAAAAGTAGAATTTTTTTCCTATAATTTTGGAAATCATGGAATTATAGAATGGTTTGGGTTGGAAGGGACCTTAAAGGTCACCTAGTTCCAACCCCTGTCATGAGCAAGGACATCTTCCACTAGATCAGGTTGCTCAAAGCCCCATCCAACCTGGCCTTGAACACTTCCAGTGATGAGGCAACCACAGCCTCTCTGGACAACCTTTAGTAACAACCTTACTGAAGTTATTTATCAGTTATGCCACAGGTAATTCAGTTTAATTAGACGACCTACAGTGCTGAAAGATCATCTTTATAAAACTGCCAGATAATCCACTCCAGTGTGAAAAACTGCCAGTAGAGTAATTCAGAGTAGTCATGCAGCATCTTGACAGCAGATTTGTTTCTTATACTTTTTATCAATTTATCTCTTTGTTTTACTTTACACATAAAGAGATACTATTATTTGAAAAAGTCCTGATATGTAGTATAATAAATTTTATACAAACTCTCAAATTTTGTAGGGCATTCTAGAGGATGAGGGTTCAGCAAGCTGTCTAACAAAGATACAAATTAATGAGCAGACCCAAACTGTTCTGTCACCCTTCTTTCCCTTTTGTTCTGCTCTCTAAATATACAGAATTTAAATGATATCTGACTGTTATTTCTTTAAAGAAACGTTATATTTCTGTATTTTTACATAATTTCCAATAGAAAATACATTGTTAGTCTTTCCTTTGTGCTAGAGTTCTTTTGCATTGATGTAACTGCTTGGATTTGACTAATTTCTTTTTCACAATGGTGTGAGATTAAATATAAAGCTGGACATGTGAAACACTAGGGTTTTGTTCAGGTAGTGGTAGATACAGAACAAAAATGAAGGGATTATGCTACTCAGTACTATCCTGCCTGAAAGGCCCAGAAAGGCAATGGTAGCCATCCAAATTAAAGAAAATTCCCCTCTCAGGAACTGGTTTGTCCTCCAAATCACTGAGGAGTGTGCTTGGGCTGGCTCTTTGAACCCCAAAGATAAAAGAAAACTGTTCCAAATAATTTTTCCCCCCCTTCTTTGAAACACTATATCTGTAAGAGTTAATGGCTTAAAGGCATATATAAAAGAACCAAAGAAAAAAAAATCTCTGAAGCTTCACACCAGGAATGCTGGTTTTGATGTTTTGTAATCCCAAGGAAAAAATTTTCTTATGTAGCAGCATTTTCCATGTATCCTTCATTTATTTTTCTAACTTGTAACATCCTTAGTAATAAGCTAATGAAGGTATTTTTAAAAAAAATCTGAGCAATGAAATAATTTAAAATGTACTTTAGGCAAGCAGACCAAGGACAGCTTGTTATCAGTAAATTAGTGTCTCTGAAGTAACAATCATTCACTTCATCTGGATAATAAACATTCTGAATTTAAATACATAATGACAGTATGTTTGATGTAATTTAGAGATTACTGTGAAGAAGCTTACTTCAGACTTGTTGCTTTGCACCAGTTAACGCAAAAAACCATATGTAAAGTAAGAAAAAGTAAAACACTAAACACTGATTAGTATAAAATAAATTATTTAAATTAACAGACAACACACATTTTATATTATGTCGCAAGTTTGCATGGAGAAAAGGTAGATTCAAATGATTTTCATGACACAACATCACATACAGGAGAGGAATGTGTGCACACATGTATGGAAGTAAAAATAAATCTAGGAGATGAGACAGAAAATATTTGCAGCAAAGCCCTAAGAGAAAGCTGTGATGAAAAATGGAATGAAATTAGAAAGGCAACAAACATGGAGATTACTTGCTGATATTCTAATTTTGTAATGTTCCAAGAGTACACAAATTGTAAATAACCAGACTATCAAAGAATTACATGACTATCATTAACTTCTCCTCATAACAGAAAATAATCTAAAAGATCATAACACTCTGTCTTAGGTCGAAAAGGGCAAAACTTTCTTCTTATTTTTCTTTTCTCTCTACTTGCTATCTAAAAATTACATGACTTAGCTGTAACTTCTTTCATACCAACCTTGGTATGCTCTTGTTATGGGATTCACTCCTGTCCCTCCACCCCAACCTTGCAACATTGATAATAAAAAAAGTAGATTTGGGAACAAACAGCTCAAACACAAACTGAGGAAAAGGACTGGAAAGCAGTCAATGGGAGATTTTATTTTAGCTTTCTACCTCTTCTTTCGCTCTTTAGCCTCTTATTTTGATACAGAATTGCTTGAACTAAGCAAACATATCAGCTTTCAGGAGCCACAATATTTTTCCTTTTCTCTCAACCTTAAATAAATCTTTGTAAAACACTCTCAGGTAAGCTTTTCTATCCAAAAATCTAAAGAGATTAATGGAGAAAGAGTATTTTGGAAGCCCTGTACAAAGTATTTGAAATTTTTTTTTCATTCATTGTTTCTTTAATAGGAATTTTAGTGATAGTTCTCACAACAGAACTAAGTCAGCATAACTTAAAATGAAGCTCTCAAGTATAATTAAGATTAATTTTCTAACAATAAAAATATATTATTTCTTGGTGAGCCTGAGACAGTATTATCTGATACATTTTATTTATTCACAAATTTGTTACTAAGAACCACTTATAATTATTAAGAATTTAATATAGAACTACAAGTTCAGATTTGGGAGGCTGCTATGCCCTATATATCTATGAGATTCCACAATCCTGAAGTATTACAAGAAAGGAATCCTTTATTGTTCTGTTCTGAAATAAAATAATTTAAAAGCATTTTAGAAAATTTGTCCTCTGAGAGCTTGGACGACTACTTTATGAAAAATTAATTTGAAGAAACTGTGATTAAACACGTTATAATTGGACTCTGACTCATGAACATTTGGTTCAATTTAAAACTCACAAATTTTCCAATGTCTACTGTATTTTACTATGAGTAAATATAACTCACTGCTATAAATTGTGACACTCCAGTTAAAGTGCCGTAAAACTGACAATACCTGAAACTAACAGGCTTTCTGATTTTCTTAAAGTGAGTAATGTTAACTGGCTGTATCATGATCAGAGACATCTGGCTTTTGCAGGTTGTATAAAAATGTGCAGGCATATTACATTTTATACATTTTAAGATTATAACTATTAGATTTTATACAAGTATTAATGTACCTAAAGAAGTGTTGCATTAAAATAATTAGTTTTTCTCAACTAAGTTAGAAAAGATAATGAGAAACTACATCAGAAGTTTGTCTCCATTTTAGATGCAATATGGCTAAATGATACATTTGCATGGATTACTGATGAATTTCAAGTCCATAGCTCCTCCTTCTCTTCCTTTCAACATGATTTAAAACATTATGCTGTCCATTCCTGACACTGTTTTCTCATTGCCAGCACAAGTGAAAGCATGCTCTGTGAAACTGCTTAAATTAAAGCTATCAGGATCTATCTCTAGCATGGCTCATGAGGCAGGATGCAGGACTGGGAAGCAGAGAGGTTTGCTCCACCCTGGCCCTGCAACACCTTTCAGCCAGGTTTCCCTTCAGCCCACGTCTGATATGCTGATGCAGACAACAGGCTTCTTAGCGCAAGGCATACAGAGGAATGCCTAATAAAATACAGCCCCAGTCTCAGCAGAGATTGTAAGAGCTTGTTGTGATGGCTTATCACAATAGTGGAAAGGTGACTGAGAAGAGTATTGGAACACAGCTTTTGCCAAGGGTTTAGAAGTGACATGGCTAAATATTTTGACAGACATATTGAACCCCACACAACAGGATGTCAAAGGACATCTGTCTGTGTACTTTTATTTTCTATCGTTATTTATTTATTTGATTTGTTTAATTTTGTTTATTTATTTATTTACTTACTTTAAAAAGGAACTGTAAGATCTGTACTTTATTTGACCTATATGGTTATCAATGGTCTACAGTGAAGATGTATTAAATATGCTTAACTCCTAATGCTTCCCTCCATAAAACCTAAGGGATGTTGCTGTGCATGTCCAGAGAGTAAATCTTAAAACTTCATATCTAAAATAAAGAATTTTTGTTATAATACCTTATTTCAATGAAGAGTTAATTCCTAAAAAGAGTTTTTTATGTTTCCAGACATCATGCTATGGCCACGTGGTTTTTTTAATAGTTTGAATAAGGCAAGTGCATCAGGATAACATATTTGTAACTTACAAGGACATATCCCATCACTTAGACAAGTTTTTGTCTGATTATTTAAAAATATCTGTTAGGTCCTCCAAAGCTGTACATCCATAAGTACTAGAACTATTTCTCTGGAAGAGAAACCAATGTGATAAAAAGATGATGTGAAAGTCATTAATGTGTGTTAAAGATTTAAAAAATAATAAAAAAATACTGATAAAACTTAAAAATGTGTAGGTAGGCATCCTAGGGAAATAATCAGTACTTATTAACATATAACTGTTTTTCCTAAAACATGAAGAAAAATAAAAACCTCATGACACATGAACCTTAGGAATGTAGAAAAGCCCAACTATTAAATATTTGTTTCTGATATGTATTTGGAAAGAAGGGAGTGGTTGTATTCTTTCTGCGTGATGATGAAAATCTGTATTAAAGAATAAAGCAGCATTTCCAAATGAAAATATTGTAAAACCAGCCATAGGAAGAATTTCAAAAGAATTAGTTGAGAAACAATTTAAAACTAATGCTATTCCACAATAAGTGTTGAAATATGAAGAAAATACCAGTGTTCATAGTTCCTAGCTAAGACAACATTAATTCATGTGTTTTAACATGGTGTTGAAGACCAGATAATTACTTCAGGGACTGTATTTTCATGGCAAATGGTCTTGAATAAACCTCTAAAAATGCCAATCATCTTAGTCAACTAATAGCTCCTACAGACTAATAAAGGCATTTAACCTGCAGTCTCATGACTTTTCAATTCAGTCTCCTAAATGCACTTTTCTTTTTTTCATACTGCACAAATTTGGGCTTTAACGGTGTTACAGCCAGAATTTAAGTTTCATGAAAGGATGCTGTTAGAAGATGATACCAAAGGAAGAGCTCGTTTATTACTCTCTCATTTATTTTTAGATCTCTTTAAAAAAAAAAGTCAACTGAAAGAAAAGCAAACCAGAAGAAAATACATATACCTAAGTAAGAAAAATACATATTTCTAAGTAAAAAAATAGCACCAGCCCCACCTTTTCAAGCACTGTGCCTTTTTTTCCTCACATTCAGCACAGTTCTGTCAATCAAGTCTGAGATGGGAAGAAGACTCTTTGCCCAAGTCAGTATTTTTTTTTCTCTGCAGAACAGAGGAGAAAGAGACAATGTCCATCTGCTTTGGCAGACCTGGGCACATCTTTGAGTCTCAGTCACCTTACAGCCTATGCCATACTTATTGCTGTAGTGGCACTTGCTCTCCTCTGGTGGAAACAATTACTTGACAGAACAAACATTTTGACCAAATAAAGCCTCAAGATTTCTGCAGAGTATACGAGTGGAACACCATGACCTGTGGTATGCAGGACTGGTTGATTTAACATCTTCTCTGAATAAACTCTGCTAAGTGACGTCACATATACAAGTCTCAGTAGGATCAGTGTATGGATGCTGCTAGGCTCTTTCTCCCCACTACTCAGACACCCTCTTTCCCTGACATGACATATATAGGGAAAACTTGCCCTCCTAGGTCCATCTCTACTTGACAAGCCACAGCAGTTGGCTAATTCAAATTCACGTTTTTCAATCAGCCATTCTTCCTGGTATTTGTATCTTGCCCTGTCACACAAACCAGCTACATACTAGATCCTTCATGAACACTGAGGGCAGTGCAGCAGACAGTGAGCATAATACTGTGCATTACTTCTTTACATATACAGAACTAGTTCCTTATGTGCAATGTTGCTTGTTAACAGCATACAATGAAATTCTGTCATAGATTTTTAAATTTCATACACTTCTGCACACACGTCATCATATAATATTACAGGCCTTTTGTGCATTTTGCTTAATCTTTTACTGGATTACTGACATTCTGTTGCTTAGCCTACAGCTTAACCAGTTACAAGTTACAGTATTCCATTCCTCCTTAGTTCAGTCATACAGCTACAATAATTAGACTTCCCACTTATAAGACTTCAGAGGTATCTTAGATTACAGTTTAGAAGTTAGTATTATTGCTCAGATGGGAAGCTGAGACATTAACATATGTATGACAAGTGTTAATGCTAATATTAGGTTCCTACTTTCAGAATCGGTTTCACAGATTACTTAAAGCACAGCTTTTACAGATTGAAGTGGCAGCTGCAAAATGAACACTGCCACATCAGGATGATCAAGCAAAAAAATCTAGAAAACCTGCTATATAATTATTATCTGTTTACGAAGAATTTAGAGCATTAACTGTTTGTACAGCAAAGTTCAGTTGCCTCCATCACATGGCTATAATTTTGTAATTCCCAGCCTCATTTACAATTTATCTTTAACTTCTACAGCAAATGAATAGCAGGTCACATAGGCAACATAATTCACTATATGTTTCTGATTACTTCTTCAAATGCAGTACCTAAAGCACAAGTTTTTATGGAGTTACAGCACAAAGGAAACATACTATGTACATGTAGGACAAATTAAGATTGCATCCTTTGTCTCAATTCCTAATCACCGATTTTGACAAATTAATAACATTTTTTTAAATATGCATGGCATTCCAAACTATTAAAAGAGGAAATCAGTTTACTTCTGACATTTGATAACATGACACCACGTTGCATCACTGGTTCAGATCCTTTAGCTCTCCATACCTTTAGCACTTGAGAGAGTAGAGTGATCTGATAATGTCAATCACCAGCCTTTGAGCAGAGGTGTAATGCAGGAGACATTTGCAGAGGCAGTAAGCAATAGCGCAATCTTGAGCTTCCTCCCAGCACACTGCTCATCCCACCAAGCACAGATCCTTTTACTAGTCAGTCTCATCTTTTCCTCACCTTGGTCACTTACCTCATGTCCATCCTTTCTTACCTAATCACTAACTGCTTTCTGCCTTATCTCCTCCTGTTCCTGCAAGATGCTAGTTCTGGTCTCAACATTCTTTGAATTTGTTCTTCCCTCTGCCAGAGACCTTTGTCTATCGCCTTCAATTAATTCACTGCTACCTTCTAGCTTGCTCTCACACATTAATTTCCTCAGTCTCGATCCTCCAAAACCAACAACCTTTCTGATTTCCAGTTTTCCTTTGTAAGTAGTGTTATCCTTTCCCCTCAGCTCTGCTACTTTGTCTCACCCTCATCTACCTTCAACCCCTGCTTTCAGTCTTCTTGCTCAGGCTTTCCCAATACATTTTCACCTTCTCCATCTTTCAGACACAACCACAATGACTTCCTGATCCTCTCAGCTTCCTACAGCTCCCTGCCTCGGACATCTCATTTCTAGGTCTGATGGGATGGCTTTAAAGTACAGGACATATGGCATGACCAGGAAACACCTGACCACATTACTGGTAACAGTTCTGAGTTCTACGCTGGTCTCTGGCATCCAGGAACATCCAGTAGAGAAGGTTAATTTTCATACTACTGCAAGCAGACTTGAACAGGCTCATTATTCTATGATTAGCTCTAGTGGGATGGCCCATCAGAGGGTGATCTCTCAGGCACAATAACTTTGTAGAGGAATACTGCAAAAGCCTGTGTTTAAGAAAAGGCATTGTTTAATACAACATCCTCAGAATTGTTCAACATAGGCAAAATACAAATTCCTTTCTGAAAAATAAAAATTATTTTGGTAAAGCTTTGCTAGTCTTCTTGCTCAAGCACACACTACATGTAAAATTTCAGAGTAGATGATTTGAGTCTCGTAGAGTTGCTGTAAACAGTCAAGACAGGCTAGCAAGTTGGGTAGCCCTTAGTGCACTTGATGGAGAGGTGCAAGCAGCCTTGTCTGCGCAGCAGTTGCAGGCAGACCAGCCTGTGCAGATGACAATGATCCAGGTTTCAGAACTCAGCTTATCACTGTGTAGACTTTTCACTACTCTCTAACTGGCATTAGGGGAAATTTTCCTCAGGAAATCATCTTTACCCCTGAATTTCTGTAGGGATATTAACTTTTGCTGTACACACAGATGCACATTATTTTTCCACCCACAGGGAATCCAGTTTGATTAATGCTCAAGTTAAATGAAAGCAAAGAAAAAATAACCATAATCTATTATTACACAATAATCATTTGATCTTCTGCAAAGGCTGAAATAATTTCACTTTCTTCTTTCAAATCTGGAAGGGATTTTAGTTTGGTTTTTTTTTTTTTTACAAACTATGTAAACAAGAGCATCATTCTACACAACCATAAACTGTCACTTCTCCAGATTATTTGGGACCGTCTCTTTCCCATATTTGACAGAAAAAAATTGGTGTAATATATCTTGGCCTTAAAAACAACTGTCATGTCCATGTAGCACCAGAAGGGCTAACAAGTTTCAGATGTTTTTAAGAAAGTTTTCCTTGGAATTTTGGAGTGATGGTAAAGGAAGGAAAAAAATGTCCACTAATGAGGGAAAGAACAGAAAAAGGAATGAAGGGGAACTATAGGCACTAGCAGAAATAGGGTTGGAAAAGTTCAAGTAGGAGCACAGATCATACAGGGTTAAAATAGTAACCACTGCAATTATTTTTCATGAGGAGCCTGCCAAATCCCTTTGGAATTCCCTTCAAATAGCTTTGGATACTAATGTTTTGTTTTTCTCAATGATTGAGAAATGAATTTTTTGAGAGTCTGTAACTTAGACAAAGTTCAGGAGGATGAAATAGTTTTTGTCCCCAGAAAGGTAAACGATATGACTCTCAAGACACAAATGTGCACTATGGTTGTTGCAGCAATTAGTTGATCATTTTACTGAAAGATGTAGCAGCAGTCAGTGCGGTGCCAGCTACATGCTCAAGCAACTCAATGGCTTTATGAGGGCAGTGAAATACCTCACCTGACTGTCCTGGCTACTCATTCAGTAGTGCAAATTCCACAACTGAAGCCTGAAATTTTACTTTTCTCCATGTTACAATTGATGATACCGTGCTAGCAAAAACCATGGTATATGTGCTGCTTTGTTATCAAAGAAACCCTCTACCTGCTATAGTATATTCCACATGGGAAAGCAGACAGGAAGTCATGGAGGGCTGCCGATGTATAAAAAAAGATGTAGTTTTTTAGTATGAGTTTGGTTACTAGGAGTTTGGAAGGAAAGTTTTTCATAGAAAAAGATTTAATAAAGAAGATTAAAAGAGTAAAAGAAAAGAGATATTTGAGTTATTTGTGTACAGCTTTAGCTGTTGAATGGAAAACTAAACAGATGTAGACTGTAGTTATTTGGATAGGTCAGGTAAGAGTAGGTTTTGTATGAAAGATGTTTCTCATTTTATTTTTTTTAAAGAATTAGGATCATCTGTGAGTTCTTGAAATTTAATCCCCCAAAAATATACCCGATAACAAAACTCTACAGCTGCACCTGTAGCAGTACACAAACAACAAATCCAATTTCTAAGCACATGTATACTTACGTCGTGAGTGCTTGTTACAGTATGAATATCAATAACAATAGTTAGCCAAAGGACTTGAGCAAAGCTTAAAACTCCTGTGCAGATTAAATCAGCCATCTTGTAGACGTGGTTACAGTTCAGCTAACTGAAACTCTGCAAGGAAGTGAAGCTAGGAACTGTGCACCGAGTAAGGTTAGGAGAAGAAGCAGTAAACAAGAACTCATTTTTGGTGCTAAACAGAGCACTATCAGGCAGTAGAGGCTTTAGGCATTCACATGCTTTAATTTAGGAATGATCTACTCTCTAAAAAAATCTAGATGAACCATGGGTTTTTGTTATGTGTAACGATATGCTGTAAGGCTATCTGAGTCCATAAACACGTGAAAAGATAATGGTCATCACAACTATAATACTAGAAGGACTGTAGTCATTCACAATCATCATCTGCTATCCTATTTTGCAATATGCTTTAATATAAACAAGTTTTATAAATTTCATAGCTGAGATGAATTCAGCCCAGAAGTTACACCAACAATGGCTTGCACATCTTGTATGAATGTTTCAACATTTTACTATTTTGGTATAGAAAACAGCAATGTGAAAGGTTTATTTTGTTGAAATACTTGAGCTTTTTTTCTGCACATGTTGAAGTACTACCTTTAAATAGTGGATTTTTGCTCATGGATGACGTGGGTGCTTTCAAAGCCAGACTTCGCTCACAGGTTTGATATTATCTCACTATAACAGCCTGCCTAATACCAAATACATAAATATCACTGGGTTTTCATGCTTGCAGCTCACATACTATGTATTCCTCCAAAATGTAATAGAGCTGCTTAGAGATTTTCCACAGATTTAACTAAGCTTTGCCATTGTAAAAATAACTGTAAGTGGAGCTCGATTTCCCAATGTGGTCAAGATCCCTTACAAATCTGTTAAGCAGCATAGTATGCACATGTAAACCCCAAAAGGTTTAATTTAAAAGCAGACAAGAGAGCAAACTATTTTTCAGCACAGAAGTACAATTCAGAAGCAAAAGCAGAATTCAATTTTATACTCCTATTAGCTTAACAAAACCATTGATATTACAAAGGGTAACTATTTCATCTACAAATTAACAAAACATTATTTTAGAATTGACATTTTACAATTAAAATCAATTTTTAGATTAAAAATTAGAACTAAATAAAATGATAACCATTAGGGAAATCCAACATACAGATCAGTATCAGCAGTTTCACAGGGACAACTTTACCCAAGTCAAAAGCAGCATTTACAGAGTATTCAAATTAAATACAGAAAACAGTACTTCTGATCATCTGCTTACTTTAGTAACTCCCACCACACTGAAAGTATTTGCATCTGAAGTAAAAAAAAAGTTCAGTCTTCATCTTGCATGTATACTGCCTATCATGTTGAATCAGATGGCAATAGCTCCCGTTACCTGAACACGATCTAACCTTTCATGACTATGAATCCTAGTAGTACTGCATATTATTACTACAAACTACTGAAATGAGTCTAAAATGTGGATTTCAAGATATCTGAAATGAGTCAGTTTTATATGTACCTTCATTAAATATTTATAGCAAGTGTTTTTGCAATGGTTAATCCGTTTCTCACCTTCTAATTTTGACTCTTAATGATTAATAGTAATTCTTGAAGCATCAATTACAAATATATTTGATACTTACTTTTAGCTAGTAACCTTGAGAGACTGCATTATGCCTCAATTGTATCAAAGAATAATTGCCATGAAGAACTGTAAAATAACATTTAGGTATCAGAGCTTTTTAAAAATATCCACTAGTGAAGAATATCATCTCTCTGCTTTCCAATGCTCAAAACAAGAGAAAATAAACAGGTACACTTACCCTTGGTACCAATAAACAAGAACACATAGAAGCAGCAGTCGGATGTCATGTCTGTCCTTCAGCAATTCAATGAATAAAGTCAATGAATGTTGTCCCTTAAATTGCACACCAGCCAGCGCGCTGCTCATACAATCTGCTTCTGACAGACTTCAGCAGTGCATGAAGCAAGCTCCCTTCTCTCCCCTGCCTTCCTCTCTTACTCTCCTTTGTTCTAAGTCTTCCGTCTCTCCCCCTCCTCTGGCACACATACACGCACACAAAAGTTTCTGGGATCACGCTGGCTCTTCAGGCTTTCCTTTACAGGATGAGGTTTGCTCTGTAGCAGGCAAAGACTGGGTTGTGTGCATAGACGTACTTCTGCCCTAAGGAAAGATGCTGCTGCAGCAGGTCCAGACAATTGTCATCAATTAGTTAAAAATAATTTTTTTCCTGATTTTTTTTTCTTAAGTCACAATATTGTGAGAGGCCTGAAAAAACACAGTTTTATTTANAAGCTCCCTTCTCTCCCCTGCCTTCCTCTCTTACTCTCCTTTGTTCTAAGTCTTCCGTCTCTCCCCCTCCTCTGGCACACATACACGCACACAAAAGTTTCTGGGATCACGCTGGCTCTTCAGGCTTTCCTTTACAGGATGAGGTTTGCTCTGTAGCAGGCAAAGACTGGGTTGTGTGCATAGACGTACTTCTGCCCTAAGGAAAGATGCTGCTGCAGCAGGTCCAGACAATTGTCATCAATTAGTTAAAAATAATTTTTTTCCTGATTTTTTTTTTCTTAAGTCACAATATTGTGAGAGGCCTGAAAAAACACAGTTTTATTTAGACAAATCTGTTTGAAACCAAACATTTGCTGTGGTTTAGATAAAAACTGATGGTTTCTTGAGTAAGGGGAAGTGAAATTTATAAACACAGTCTCTTTGTAGCAACCCAGTTAATCACTGAGATACAGAAAAATGCACAATATAATTTATTTTCAACAACAGTATGTCACTGTTTTTACACGCTAAACAGTCTTCACGACTCATGCTAAAGAAAACAATCTGAAAGAGCAAAGAACGATGTTTGGAAACATATACTGTATGGGAATAAGATTTTCCACAGGTTTTCTGTTTATTTAAATACTTAGAAACGTTCCTGTCTGACCCTTGACTTTATTGTTACTGACAGACCATGGCATATTCCATTATATTTGCAATCACAAGGTTAAAAATCTGTTTTATGGTATGGAGAATAACACTCATCAGCACAGTAAGACATATTTCAAAGGGAATTGGTCAGTTGAGATGAACTTTGGATGAGGAGACAGGTATTATTTGCCCTCAAAGAGATTCAGGTTTTTATTGGATTTTTAAAAAGAAGTTGAGAGATTCAACAGCTCCCCAAGATGACAGAGGGAATGCTCGTAACGTGTCAGCAGCTGTGTCAGATAGCTAAGGAAGAGAGCTTCTCAGACTAAGGTAATAGGTGCATTAATAGACACATACATGAAAAGGCGAATTTGGAGAATGGGGAAAGTCTATGTTATAGTCAAAAAGCAAAGTCCACATTGCTGCTATAGAAAAGTTGTCTGCAAAATAGATATTATAAACTGTGAGTCTCTTGATTTCTAATATAAAAAGAGTTCAAAACAGAAGGAGTTAAAACAGAAGTTTATTTTCTACAGAAGCCTCAAGAAGTGTGTTGGCATCTACTGCACCAGCACCAGTATTAGGGATTAGGGATTTATTTTATAAAGTATGGATTAGTTTTGGACCATATCAAGTAAAACCACACTTGCCTCAAACAACTATTCAAGACTCAAACTAAAAACTAGATAGCCTAAGGCTGATGTCTGAGCTAAAAAAAGGCTTCCAAATTGGGAATGTAAGAAGAAACTAAACCCAGAATGTGAAGAATAAGAGAAATACGCTTTCAAGGAAAAGTAAAATAAAAGCTCTACCTCTTTGCTACAAGATGAGACAGAGCTGAGCTACTAAAGAACATTCCAAAGTTGGTTTTTTTTTTTTTTTTTTTTTCTAGTACAGTTTCCTCTGTGGCTCTCTGCTTCTGATTTAGTCATCTCAATTTAAGATGTGTAGGAATTGTATGTTTTTGGAACAGACTATTTTTACCTGATAATACAATAAATCAAGCAAATTGTTTCTTAAAAAAAGCAGTCTGGCCCATTACAAAGGCTCAAGATTTTCTGTCTTTGGGTAAACAAAGGAAAACCCAAAATGCAGTACATTCCACATTCATTTATTATTTCTTTATACATACATTTTGGGAGGCTCTGACCCAAGGGGAGTTGTCACTTCCCGCCTTTCTCTTTTTCAAGGACCTTTATTAAGGATAGTTGTTAATTTTGCCTCAAACACTTGCTCTGTGGAAAACCCACTGAGATCTTCTCTCTTCTAAACTTCTTATACATTCATAATAATACATAAAGAAGACGCAGTACTTTCCATCCCATTCTCTCAGTGCAATTATATTTAAACTAAGAAGCTAGAGTTACAAACGTGTACACAGCTGAAGTCTGGAATGCAGAGCAGAAAAGGAGGAGAGGCAAGTTCATTACTAGAACAAAAAGTTACATAGGACATTACGAGCTTTTGAAAGATAGTTTTGGCTTACTTTACTTCAAAGCATTTTTACTTCATTGAAGAAATACTTCTGTGTATTAGAAAGGCTGTGAGCACTTCCCTTCTGCCTTAAAACTTAAAAAGCCACTTTTCAGTCTTTTAAAATTCTTTTCAAGAAAACAATAGGTTTTACATGCTAATTCCTTATAGAGGAAAGAAATGATACATTAGAATTACATCTTTGTTTCAAACAACTTTCAGAAGACATTTGACTTCATTACAATGGTTAGTATTTGTGTTTCTATTTACAGCAATTCTACAACTGAAATTTAAAAAACACCACAGAAAACTGTAGTGTGGGCTGTGATGTAGGCATTTACCTCTGAGTCCCAAGAAATGAACAAATTAAACTGAACTCACTGGAAATAAAAAAAGCTGTCATTTGACTTCTACTAGTTAATGACAAAGACTTGCAATTCAACTTTCTGTCTTCACAGCTATCTGGTGCTGGTTAAGAGTCTCTAAGATGGCAGAGTTTTAAAACTGTAGGAACATACTTGTCAGTTCTATGGGGGGCATCTCACTCCCAAACATTCAACTTACATTGTGCTACCCTTACCACAAACTAATGAAACACATTAATGAACTGTTTTACTAAATAAAAATATTTATAGCTATTATGTTATTGAGAAGAGTCAACTTATGTTTTTGTGTTGCATAGTGATAGAAATTAAATTGAGTGTGCAGGGCTTAGATTTAAGTAGCTGTAGTTATAAGGCACTTTCAGTGAAGTGTTGCTAGTGTTATAGCACCTTGTAGTCTTTTTTTTTCTACAGTTCACATTAGGTGCTACATAGAAGGAAATTTACAAAAGTAAAGAAACCATAGTCAAATACGTCACCATTAAAAATAAAAGTACAAAGCTATAAATCATTGCTACTGTAGAAGTAAGTTAGAATTTCTTTCAGCTTGAAGAAAAAGGTTTACTTACCCACAGTCTGCAGCTACTACCTTAGAGGTTAATAAATATTTTACCTCCAACTCTGACTCTAGCATGCTCAATGTAAATTTGATAAGATTCAAGCAGATTCAGTACAGGTAGGAGCAGAGGTATCTCTAAGTTTTAGTTTATGAGGCAGACAGATGCATGCAACTTCTACCTGTTACATGTTGCTCCAGGTACTGAGTAGTATGGATCTCAGAGATATTTCTACTCGCAGGAAGTTTAATTATGAATAGTTTCACGGATGCTTTATGTGAAGTATCAAATCAAAGACCTCTCAGATAATAGGTATGTTAATGGTGATATTGTAATTAAGTTGCTCATTAAGCAAAGTAAATTTTCATCTGGAAATACTGACTAGCTGGCCTGCAGTTTTGCTATTATAGTGAAACACAGGAAGAGCGGAATGAAGCACTGGATATAAAACTGGGCCCATGTTACTATCCAGTCATGAAGACTATATAGTTCACACTTTGGGTATGGTTTCTAAGAACTGAACATCTTACTTTGTCAGTCATGTAATGGCTTTGTATTACAGCAATGTGAAAAATTAGTGTACAGATATGGCTTCAGAACACAGCATTTATAAAAGTGAATCCTCCATTATGTACGCTAATCCTACAATCCAAAAGACTTAACTGTGCAAACGATCATAATTAGTTTAATTATATTTAATTTAGATTGCTTTCAAATCTCAGTATGCTTTGCAGACTATGCAATTGATAAGAAGACATTTAGGTTTTACAAAACAACTCTTGCCTCTGAAGGATATTTTTCTTATTTAACACCTATATCCAGGTTTCCTCAGTTCTGAGCAAAGCTAAAGGACCTCTCAGGAAAAGTACAAGAACGTCTAAGCACAGAAAGATATCTATCTAACTAATTCCTTATTCACTTGTGACTTAAGCAGCATAGTAAGAACATATTACCTTTTCATAGAGATTTCTCTTCCCCATTGCACAATTGCAGAGATTTAATAGGATTTACCTCACAAAATGTTCAAGAGCTGAGGACACATGGCCTAACAGGCTACATTAACTGCACAAACATTTTTGCTGTAGGGCCTCCTGAGTTCTCACTCTTCTCTGCAGGCCAGCACAGCTCCAGCACAGCTGCAGCTGAACTGAGATTACTGGCAGCTGCATATGGAGAAAAGGGAGAGACTTTGCTGGAAAAACTACCTGAGCTAGATGTTATCTTCTGAAGGGCTTTATTACAAAGGCAGTAGAGATTTTGTTTGGTTGTTTTTTTTTTTTCTTCAATACACATGTGTAAACACCAAGTGTGTCAAAACAGAAACCAGTTTTGCCAACCTTATTTTAAGTTAAAGCAGTGTCTTTAGTGCCAGGTTTCAGCTGCAGAATGATCTTAACTCCCTTGTTAGGTCCATGGCTGTTGTCATGGAGGGGAACACAGACAAAAAATTCCTCTTTTCCAGAGGAAAAATGTGGAAAGAAGAGGAAAAAGGGTTCAGGGATGGGTAGCTATTTGTCCAATACATGTCTTTTGTTTTTTGTAAATGGGACACTAGATTGACTGTAGACAATGTTGTACAAGTAGCAATATCTAGCTAGCTTGAGCTCATCAAAATGCTTTCCTTCTGCTCTATGCTCCTACTGTATTCTGCTACTGGGTGGTTTAGTGACCCTATCCAGCCACCCCTCATAGCTGTGGGTGGAGGAAGGTGCTCAGTCTAAACTTATTTGCTGACTCCCTCATTTTCTCCAGATGCCTGTTCCATCTGGATGTTTTGACTAAATCAAATAAAAGCTTACCAAGCGTGTCTTACTCAAAGCTGCTGTTGGAATGTAGAAACTACATTTCTTTCAAACATGTAAGCTTTGCCAATGATATCTTTTCCTAATCATCCATTTTTAGTCTTTTGATTGATTAAAGATTGTAACACTATTCCTGTGATTGTGTATGAATATAGGCATGACATTAATGGCTTTGGCAAGTTGCTACACATTTTGGGAATGTCATAAGAATTGTATAGAATATCCTGTTTTTTTTTTTCAGTATGACTCTTTCCTTGTTATCTCTGTCATCTCTGTTATATCTGAAAAAGAGTTACCCCCCTCCCCAACTCATAAGAAGTGAGAAGGAAGAGGAGAGTTATATCCCTTCACTGGCAGGGATGAATGAGAGAATTAAGAGGAAGAGCCATCAGATGAAATCATGGCTCCCTGACTGGTGTTATCAGAAGGCATTTGGGTTTTTTGATCATTTATGGATATACAAGGTACCTGACTTTCTGACAGCAAATGAAATGCACCAGTTTCAGAGGAGAAAAAGGATGCTGGGGCAGGAGTTAGCAGGGCTCATTGATAGAGTTCTAAACTAGTTTCAAAAGGGGAAGGGGATATAACTGGGCCTGCTGGCAAATATATAACCTGAGAAGACATTATCAAAAGTAGGAACCACTGAAATGAAGAATGTCTTTGAGAGATTATTTGTAGGACTATCCACACTCACAGTTTGCCACTGCA
This sequence comes from Urocolius indicus, assembly GCA_013401255.1. Classification (NCBI taxonomy): domain Eukaryota; kingdom Metazoa; phylum Chordata; class Aves; order Coliiformes; family Coliidae; genus Urocolius; species Urocolius indicus. The sequence goes on along the minus strand of WBNH01003428.1, from coordinate 66,336 downwards.
CTGTTGTGAAGAAAATAAATTCTGTAAAATGAACCCTCCTTTTGTGAACGAGGTATGATTTACAAACCAGGGGCTTTTATGTAACACCTTAATTTACAATTCTAATTTTGTATTTCTGCAACAGCCTGTAGAAAACCAAACAAAAAGAGCAGAAAGAAGCTGTGAAATTCAGAAATCCCAAAGTCATCACTAAGTAATTACAAGTGACCAGTAAAAAAATAATTCTTACAATAATAGTAAATATCCAGCACCAAAATTTGCTGACACTTCAAATTCATTGTTTGGGGAGCTAAATAGATTTTTTTCTTTCACACATATACAAATTTTATGCAATCAGCAAAGTATGTGTATCTAATACTGTAGTCTTTGAGAAGTGTAAAATGAAAATTGCCTGACAGAGGTAGGAAAGATGTCAGTTTTGGAAACAGCTGGCAGCTTGTGGTGCAAGAGCTTATATCAACTGAATTATTTTATTTGCTTTTCTTCCTTTTCTCCAACTAATTTGTGCATGAAAAAAAGAAATTGGTATTTCTATAAGAAGCCTGAGTGAAAATGAGGAATTGATTTCATTATTTATCATAGTGTTCTAAAGCACTGGGGAGGATACAAGTGGAGAAAACATTTTCAAATTAGCCATGCAGAGTGCTCGGCTAGGACACAGGAAGTTGTGACTTTCAGGTTTTTTCTTGTTTGTTTACTGATTTTATTTTGTCATATAGATGAAGCTGCCATATTTGCAAGACTGAATAATAATTTCACAAAACCAACATTTTAAGTAAAAATATTTGGTATTTCCACCAGATGTTTTTCTAACTAACAATATAATTTTTTTCCCCTTATGATTTTTTTGATAATTGTCTTTAATGTTCTAATACCATTAAGAACACAAGCTATAATCTCAAAGGGTAGTGAAATAACCTTAAACAGTGCATTTAGCCTGTTTTTCTGTTTTATCCCACCATGAGTTCTACATTTATATGTCCTAGAAGTGACAGAAAGACAAAAATCCTAGACAATTGCCTGAACCACTAGCATTGTAATGGCTTACTGTATCTTGTGCTTTCTTTCTGGCTCATTTTGGGATTATTTTTGTTCATGAACGTACCTTCAGTTAAACAGTTCATTTTCTTCCTCTTGATCTCCATGCGCTCCTCTAAGATACAAGAGAATTGAAAGAAAGCTTCCACATCCTGCTCAAACGTATTAAACATTGGGCTATGACATGAGAGAAGGTAGCATGATCAGTACTGGTTGATGCTGACATATGTTGAAGCAAACACCAGGGGCCATCATTACACTTTGGATGGAGGCTGATTGCATTTTGGTACATAGGCATACTATAAAATTAAGCCTTCAGAGGCCTGGTTTCTGTATGCTGCTGAAAGTAAAGTAAAATAAAAATTACAGGTGCTTGAACATGAAGATAAGAAACTGCATCTCCAGGGGCCTGGAGGCAGCAATTTAACACTGAATTTTACTTGTATAGACGCTATGTGATTTCAACAGTCTGATGCCCTTTTTAGCTTTAGCCCTATTTCTTTCTTTGAAGTTATGGTACGTTTCTATAGGTTTTGATCTTCCACAATTGAATGTATGATGTTTTTTTATCTACATTTACACCCATCGACTTTTATCATTAGTCCTCTGAGGAACTACAGATTAACAGTTACTATCCCCTTTTTTACTTCATAATTGCTCAAAATGTGAAAACAAATAAATAGCACCTGATGGTAGAATTCTAAGAAGCAACAATTATTGTATTTCTGATCTATGCATGCTTTATCCAGTCATCTATTAATACCTTGGTAGTAGTGTTGGCTTCCTCTAGATCCGTATTTCTCTATCAATACATAAAACCTTTACAAATTTTATTATAAAAGGCGAATCAATAACTGTGTGCTGAAATAGTTTAGGCATAAATGAGTGAATTAGAATAATACAGAATATAAATCCAAAACCCTAACAGAAGGTATTCAGTGCAAGAACATTCAAGTAAGGCAGAACACAGAGGTACACTGTCACCCTTACAGAAGAAGATGAGAAATTTGCACCTTTAAAAAAAGTATTTGAAAACTATGATCTTAAAATATGGTGGGAATCCTTACAAACATATACCTAGTTTTAAAATCAGATAGCTAGATTTTAATAATGCTGCAACCAATCACAGTTACACTTTGAAGTGTAAAACTAGTCAAGCTTTTGGGATGTCTTTCCAAGGCCACGGTACAACAATGTTTATCTTGGCTAATGCAAAGCTGGCTTAAGTGAGTCTATGAAATTTACAGCAGAGCCTTTGGCTATTGCATAGGCTACCATCTGCGTTTTATCAGCTCTATTAACACGTTTTGTCACAGCTGATGCTACATCTCTGCAATCACTGAAGAACTGGAGAACCCAAGTTTCTGTCATTGTGACCTTTTGAGTTTCCCAGCCATGTGAAACACAGGGGGAGGTGAAGCCAGGCAAAAATGACAACCTCTAAGGCAGAAACTCTCCTGATGTGGCTATTAGGAAATACTAAGGAGAATGAAGTACGTTCAGGTTCTGTTCCGGGACGAGAGCAAGCAGCGCTTTTTGCCCTGAACCTCTCTTGAAGATCAAACTATGTGCTTCCTCATGAAGCCCCAGTGTACAAAAAGCAGGTGTGTTTTAATGTCTTTGTCTAAGCACTCACTACTTAGGGTATTGCCCTAAAAAAGTAATGGAGTAAAACTCAAATCCTGCTGTCTTGCAGATCCTACAGTACTGAGATTAGCATCTCCATGTCAAGGAAAAGGAGTTACTTTTCTTGTCAGGAAGTGATTGGGAAGATGACACCAGACCTGAGACGGGTTCTGATGCAGGGATACTGGGATCTTCAACCTTCCCCTCCGGTGATATACAGCCATCCCTCAGCGGTGCTGTCTGTGACCTTTAACAGTTTTTTACATTGTAATCTCTCAGAGCTAGCAGCTTCTCCTCTTGTGTCCAGTAGATTCATGTGTCCTTGTCTGTTGGCATGGCCTGGGCAGGGGCCTGGGGAATTTGCCTTCAGTCCAAACTCTTCACCTAGCAGGTATGCAACTTGCTGTGGAGCCTAATTGTGTCAGCAGTTCAAAGGCGATTAGGTAAAGTCAAGAGCAATAAGGCTATGCATGGTCTTCAGAAGGTCTAGCAGGATTGCACGTCCCAACACACCTCATCAGCCATTCTGGATGCAGGGAAATATGAGAACAAAGCACTGTGCTCCTATGCATTGCCCAAATATCATATTTCTTCTTGTGTATAGTACACATGATGCTGAGGTACCAGGTCAATGGTTAATTTGTTGAGATAAGCAGCACAATAAATTTACATTTACTTCACCAGTTTTTCTTTTACCTGCATCAACAAACCAAAAATCACTTTGTTAGCAGTATCTACTGATCCAGATTAACATTTTTCTTTATATGTGGCCATTAAGGCATATTTAAGAAGCATGAGCACAGCTTGTAAATATCAAGTTTCCTCTCCCATGGCTCAGAAGTCTGTAGAACATCCTTCATACTGTTTTCTAGTTACAAATACACCCACCACAAGAGCAGCCATAGTTCAGAACAATGTAGAAACAATAATGGAGAGAACAACACTTTTTCCAAAAGATAGATTTTTAAGAAAAGGATTTTAAGTATTTCTTCTTGTGTGGTGATTGTTTTTTCCTACCTTACCTTTACTATAACTCCTTCCACAATTCTATTTATTTTCAGAAATGAAGAGGTTAGAAAACAAAGAAGAAACGGTTAAACAGCGAGGTTAATGTTCAGAATATTACATAATACATCACGTATTTTCAAGTTCTGAACAAAAGTTAATTATTTTTTCCCTATATTTTAGCCTGCATTTAGTTTAATCCTTTGGTCTCCTTTTCCAGTGTTCACAACAACTGAGGGAAAAAAAATATTGTATGGACTGACCAACACAAAAAAATCTGAAAGTAGTAAGAGCATGGATGATGCTTCAATGAACTTCTCCTCATCTTGAACAGCTGATTAGTAGGAATTAATGGTTTTATTTTCCAGCACAGATATAGAGAGAAATTTGCAGGTGTTGCCCTGATAGCCTAGCCCTGATTCTAGGAATGCAGGCAACACTTGGAAATGGCTTGCTATAAACTGCAGATTGTTATAGCACTCTTTGCTGCTAATAATAATACCTCCATCCTGAAGCTAGGTATGTGACTTGACTTAAGTTCACTCATCCTGCAGATTCATGAAGCTTAAAACTTCAGAAGGAAACAGTCTAAGACATGGTGTTATTGTGGTAAAAATGCACATTTCAGATACCAGTCAGTCCCATGTTCCTGTCAGGCTCATACTTGTCATTTCTTTTAATCTATAATTTTGGAAATAGTTTTGTATCCCCTAAATACATAATTCTACAAATACTTTCCTGTTACTGAGGTGTCTTTTTAAAGCAAATACATTAGGACTGGGAAATAAAGGTATTTTTATCAATATTAGCCTTGGCAAATTAAAATTAAATAGCGTCGCATCAAAATCCTTATATATTACTGAGGGACTGGCATGTCAAACACCGAGTACATTTTTGAAAGATCTTGGTTCCAAATTCCAGCAAATTGGGCTGCCATTTTGTATGTGTGGATAAAGGCAGTATTCAGAGAAGTGAAATACTCCACCTAAAGAAAAGATGCAAGACATTGCATATATATTTTTTCTGTTTCTGTGGAATTGCTTTAATTGTCAAGTGCTGCAGGTCAAATCTGTTTTAGGACATATCATCAAATAACATATAATCTGAGTAATTTTTACTAAAAGACCCCAAGCCAAGATTTTTCTCCGAGATTTTCTTCATCAGCAGATCTTGAGAAGTCACTAGGTGGGACAGTCTCTTCTTTGACTTTTTAAAAAAGTTTTTTTGTGTGGTTTTTTTTTTTTTAAATGAATTATGTGTTTCTTTTGGCATAAAATTCCCTTTTAGTTTAGTTCACATGATTTTAGCCACATGGGCTACTGCATGTGCATTTTAAATGTTACAGCTCTTCTGCAATGACACACAGCTTTTCCTTTGGGGCAAGTTTTCCTCTTCTGTTTATTTTCTCATGAGATGAAACAAAGAGCATAAAAAAATACTGTGACAAAGAAGTGGCCACCTTTAGGTAGTCACTGTTGCCAGTATGCTTCTTACATATACTCAATTGCTGCTGCTTCTTTATAGCATCCACATGTAATTTAGCAAAACCAAAAATGGTCTGAAACTCTTGACATGTTTGGAGAAAATGCAGCTGCAGAGAAGCTTTGGCTTGAAAAACTGGTGCAGTACAAAATAAAAATAGCAGGCTTCAAACAGCAGACTTTATTAATCAGAGGTTTCGTAGGTGACATCTTCTAGGATACTGATCTAAAAAAACAACTGAAGAAATCTGGCAGCTCCTTAGAGATGCAGTATTTAGAATTAAATTGTAAACAATACTATTCTGGCAGGAAAAAAGGCAGAATAATAGAAAATCAGGTGGTTTTAATCAGTAGCTCTTTGTTGCTCTCTAATACAACAAAGGACTGTACTGCAAATGGAAATGAAATAGGACTGCTGAAGATGAGTACAAAGTGGCCAAAATCAGATAACCAAAAGCACAAAACAAGGTGCAACTAGCAAGGGACATAAGAAGAACAAGAAATTGTTGAACATGTGATTTAAGAAGAAAGGAGAGGGCTGACACTGTGCTTACTGATAAAAGTATTGTCAAGGCTATTTAATGTAACTGCATTTTCAAGGTGATCAGGTGGCCAACATAAGAACAACAAAAAGGGTCAAAAAGGTGAAGAACATGGGATATCTGTAAATAAGCCAAATGTCTTCCTATTATCCTGGACCAATGATCTTCAATCTAAAGTGCCTTGAACATCTGGCTAACCATTGGAGAGGTTAATGGTTATCTTTACAGGGAGGCAAGTGCATGAAAAGTTGACCTATGTTCCTAATTGTTTGTATAAATTAAAATATGTGGAAGAGGGAGCTAAAACCTAGTAAAATATGCTGAGAATATACTGAAAATAATAGAAGAGCTTCAGTGAATCATTTACTGTATTTTATCAAGGTAGAGGTCAAAAAGGTAAATGCATTATGGTATATAAACAGTTTACTGTAGAGTTACTTTTGCTTGGTACTAATGGGTTATTTAATGTAACAGAGAAAGATGTACTATGAAGTGGTAGTTAAAACTGACAAGAAATAATACATGGCTTTCTAATAATGAGCATAATCAATCAATAGAAGAAAGGGCGACAGGAAGCACTATTTAAACCATGCTCTAGCCAACATACATATCATTTTGGCTCATTTGGGGGACACTTCTGCAGAACTGTGTGCTATATTTCCTCTTCCCTACAGCTATTGCTTGTGGACCTGTGAAATTCTTCTTGTTTATCCACAGCAACAGAAGTATACTTTTTCACTGGGGGCCATGATGCCAGGCAGGAGTCCTAGATTACATCTCAGAATATACATTTATTACTTATTACTTGATCAGAGTTTGACAGCTTTCCAGCTAAGATATAGGTGTTTCATTTGGATTGTAACAAGTTTATAAAATCTGAAAGGTCATTTGTCAAGTACAAATAAATAGTTGTGGCATAGCAGATACTATAATATAGAATCACATTCATCCAAAAATGCTATGTAGATGCCACTGTGAATTTGGAAAAACTCTACTTCTTGATTTCAAAGAATGAAAACATAATACTGCTATCCCAAAGACTTCCATGTTTTTCTGTATGGGCTTCTAAAGTACTTTTCAGTAAAAGTTGAATCTAGTATAAGAAACAGCAAGTTTTATAACATAAGCAGCTAAAGTTTAGTATGGTCCACATAATGGCTTAGTGGATGTTGTTACTCAATAGTTCAAAAGAGTTGTCAAATAAAAGTGTGAACAGGTGATGAAGAAAAATGAGGGCATCTTCAGGTGTGAATGTGTAATTTATTTGGAGCCAGGAGGCAAGACTGGTGTAAAAATAGAACAAACAACTCTAATCAAGTCAATATTGTTACTGAAAGTTTGTTTTGAAGCAGAATTTACTGTAATAAGAGCTCTTACAATCCCTATTAATCAAACCACTGAGGTAGCAAGAAGTTTGTTTTCTCTTGTATACACTCTAGAGACTTAAACATAAAGGTTGTGTACTGACATCATATCATGATGAAGAGGTTATTGACCAGTAGGAGAGGCAGAGCTGTTGAGTGATTCTTTCCCTTGGAAACAATCAACAGACCCTGGCTTGTGGGGTTTTTTGGTTTGTTTTCAGCAATGCTCCTGAGTGTTGCAGCTTTTCCGAAGACAAAGTAGTGGCAATATTCATATCGGTCAGGTTTTGTCTTTCCATTTTGACAAAGGTTCTCGAGAATGAGATTAAAGGAAGTCCAAGCAATCGAGTGATATTTATTTCATTGATTTTAGGTTTGTTTTTTTTTTATTTACCTTTCTCCCTACTTTGTAAGGTGTTATTTGCAGAATCGTTAGTTGCTTAAATAACTTGGCAGGATAGTTTTTACTTGAACACCACAATAATAATGGTCATCTGGATTGAAAAACCTTTATAGAGACAGAGAAACTAATTTATTTGTCTGAAGTCTTGCACATACCCCTCTACAAATGCATAGTTGCATGTAAGGGATTCTTTCATTCTCTTAGTGCACTACCCTGTTCAATATCATTAATATTTGCTTGAGACACAGACAAATCAAGCACTACATAAATTAAAAACAAGCCATGCCTTTCTGTCACCCTCCACGTTTTCTTTTTTTTCAGGTTCCACTTTTGTGTATAGTTTAAGAAACCCAGCCAATTTCAGAGGTTATAAATGTGCTTTTTGTACATCCAGGTATTGGAGAATGGAAAAGTTGAATAGAATTCTGTGTTAAGAGTAACCTCTCTTTTCATGTATTTGAAAGGAAGGAGAAAGCTACAGTTTTGTCAAAACACTGCATTAAACTAATAAGCAGTTTCAAACAATCAATGCAAGCCGATTAAATGTGACTCCACATTTCTAGACTAACAAGCAGAGAGTTACATTTAAATTAAAATTTTACCCATCAACGATATAAGCCCCTCTTCAACATGATCTGTAAATCTAACCATTAGCAGTTCCCTCTCTGTAGGGGCATAAAAAATACAATAAGCTGACACTTTAAAGCTCAGAAGTGTATTAGTAAAATGTGCTTTGCCACACTCAAAATTGGCAAAATGACATGTGACATAGAAGCTGATCATTCAAAATCTCCCCATGTGGCATGGATGATGATTGTGTACTGCATCTCTCATTTTATCTGCCACCTGGAGATGTCAAACCTATTCTACTGTATTGAACCACTGGTTTCCTAGGCTGTGGTGAGAATATAGACACAGTGGAAGATGCAGCATGACACAGGCATACAGAAAATACTTGCCACTACTCATATGCTCTGTTTTCTCAGAATCACAGAATCATAGAATTGTTTCAGCTGGAAGAGACCTTTAAGATAGAGTCCAGCCTTTGTCCCAGCGCTATCAATCCCTAGACCATTCCCCTAAGTGCAACATCCAACCATCTCTTAAACACCTCCAGGGATGATGACTCCACCACCTTCCTGGGCAGGCTGTTCCAATGCCTGATAACCCTTTTAGTAAAGAAATTCCTTCTAATATTCAGCCTGAACCTCCCCTGACACAACTTGAGGCCATTTTCTCTAGTTCTATTGTTTGTTATTAGGGAGAATAGACTGACCCCTGCCTCGTTACAACTCTCAACAAGTCATAGTCAGTGAGAAAGTCTCCCCTGAGCCTTATTTTCTCCAGGTTAAACAGCCCGAGATCCCTCAATCATTCCTCATATGAGACATGCTCCAAATCCTTTACTAGCTTGGTAGTCTGCCTCTGGATCCTCTCCAGCACCTCATTGTCTTTCTTGTAGAGAGGGGCCCAAAACTGAACACAGTATTTGAGGTGCAGCCTCACCAAAGCCAAGTCCAGGGGAATGATCACCTCCCTCCTCCTGCTGACAACACTGTTCCTGATACAGACCAGGATGCCAGTGGCCTTCTTGGCCACCTGGGCACACTGCTGGCTCATATTCAGCTGCTGTCAATCAGCACTGCCAGGTCCCTCTCTGCCTGGCAGCTTTCCAGCCACTCCTCCCCAAGCCTGTAGCACTGCTGGAGGTTGTTGCGGCCCAAAGGCAGGACCCAGCACATGGCCTTATAGAAACTCATGGCATTGGCCTTGGCCCAGCCATCCAACCTGTCTAGATCTCTCTGTAAAGCTTCCCTACCCTCAAGCAGATCAACACTTCCATCCAGCTCAGTGTCATCTGCAAACTTACTAAGGGTGCACTCTATCCCCTCATCCAGATCACTAATAAAGATGTTAAACAAGAGTGGCCCCAGTACTGAGCCCTGAGGGACACCACTCATGACTGACCACAAATTGGATTTAACTTCATTGACCACGACTCGTTGGGCTTGACCATCTAAAAAGTTTTTCACCCAGGAAAGTGTATGCCCATCCAAGCTAAGAACAGCCAATTTCCCTAAGAGAATGCTGTGGGAAACAGTGTCAAACACCTTGATAAAGTCAAGGTAGACGACATCCACAGCCTTTCCTTCACCCAACAAGTGCATCTCCTAACAAGCACATCACCTTGTCATAGAAGGATATCAAGTTTTTTAAACAGGACCTGCCCTTCATAAAGCCATGCTGACTGGGCCTGATCACCTGGTTGTCCTGCATGTGCTGCATAATAGAATTTAGGATGGTCTGCTCCATCAGCTTACCAGGCACTGAAGTCAAGCCGACAGGCCTGTAATTTCCCGGATCATCCTTCTGTCTGTTCTGATGAGTGTATATTGACTGACTTCCAATCAGATAGCACGTCTCCAGTCAGCCAGGATTTCTGATAAATGATGGACAGTGGCTTGGGGAGAACCTCTGCCAGTTCCTTCAGCACTCTAGGATGTACCCCATCTGGCCCCATAGATTTGTGCACATCAGTGTGGAGCAGCAGGTCACTGACCATCTCCTCCCTAATCATAGGGAGGACATTTTGCTCCTTGTCCCTGTCTCTTGGCTTACGGGCTGACTTTCAGCAGTGGAAATGCTCCTCTTACTAAAGACTCAGGCTTCTGTTGTGTGCTGTTGTTGTGTACTGTTCAGGGGTTTTCATAAGAGCACAGTGAGCTTTCAGTGGCATTTGTGTGAAGCTCCTCTTGCAGTCACTACCTTTGTTGGTCACATTAGAAGGGACATTTAGTTATTCAATGTATACTATCTTAAATAGATTCAGGTCTTCCCTATCACAGTTGGAGTCTAAAGACAATGTCAAACAGTTCAGAAGGCCTGGCCATAGGTCTGAGACTGCTAAACACCATGCAGTTTCCTAACTGAGTGTATGTTGTGGGCCACAGAACATGAATTGATATTCCCAATTTGAGAGATGATAGCACAGACATTAGGCTTGTCTTGCTAAAGGATTGCCAGTTCATATACGGAGTTTAACTAGAAATCACTACATTCAGCATTCCTTCATGCATTTCTGCATCTTTACTGTCTACTCTCTTGGTAAATTCTCCAAGCAACAGTGATAAAAGCTGAACTGCTTTCACAAGACACCTCTAAGGAGATCTCAGGCTCTGGCACACCAATAACAAAAACCTCCTCATACACAATGCCTATGAAGCTCATACATGTCTCTACCATAGTTTCTTTGACTTAACACCATCAGGGGAAACTCAGTTGCCTTCTAATGTTTCAGAGAACAATACCTAGAAGGATTCCTAGCAATATTGAAGAGACTAAAGGTGAAATTAATGTAATCCTGACTGGGCTCTAAATCGGGAGTTTTCCGAAGTAAAGGTATTGGTTCAATTTAGATGTTTCATCCAGAGCGTTTCATTCATCTGCAAATACAACTGAGAAGAAAAATGCAGGTAGATGACTTCCTTGCTTCCCTGCTTACTCGTGTACAGAAACAAATAGAAAGCTATTTCTTTGTACCAACTTGTATCAATAGCACCTTCTCATATACACACAAAAAAAGGCAAATTAATGAAACTGAGAAACATACTTAATCTTTAAACACCTAATTTACATGTATGTAATAGGAAACTCATGTTCCCGTGTATCCGGTGGCATTTACAAGGATTATTCAAAGTTTTGTGGTTTCTTTCGGTAAGCTGTGATAGGGTGTTTCGAGTTAGCTTCTGTATATTCACTCCTAGAAGCTCCAGACAGCCATTATAAATGTTGGAGACTGCTGAAGGGTATAAAGTAAAATTTAACAATATTTACATTTTTAGTCATAGTCACCAAATACTGTTGCTAACATCACAACTGAAGTCTGCCAGACTGCTTTCAATGTGGCTCAAGTTAATTTATTTGATGAAAACAAAACATCTTGGCATTCCTATTATTTTTTTTTTCTTTTCTCTGCTTATGGCCTTTCTTACTCGCCAGATGCATTTTCCTGAAGAAGGAGTTCCTGATAGTAAGTATGATACATTACAGTCTCTTTGTGTTAGAAACTACACAAGCTTTTGCCCATAAATTCCTTTAAATCAAGCATATTGCCTGCAAAAAAAAAATCCCAACAACCAAGTTATCTTTAAAGTTCTTTTGTAAATATACATTCAGGAATATAACTTATTTGAGTTTTCAAATTTTTGAGTGTACACAATTATTTTAACAGCAAGTAATAAAAGAACGTAATAATAACAATGCTTTGGTTTATATTCTCTTTATAAGAATGATTGGCTGCTAGGGGAATATAACTTTACCTACTTTCAGCTGACTCTTTTCCTAATAGCATCTGTGTGCTTTCATTCCCTTGGTGAGGAAGTCTGTGGCCAGTACATTAAAAAAAAAGAGCATATTAAGTAATGTCCAAGTTTACATAGTTCACTTAAGCCTCTCCACTTTGATAAAAGCAGCACGTAATTTTTATTTAACATTGTTCCTCAGAATTGTTTGTATTTCAAATATTACTTTGATTCTTGTTTAGACTCAGAGAAAAAGTATCAGTAAAGAATAAGAGAAACACATGCTTGATTACCCTGAAATCTGCAGCTTTACATGATATATCATATTTTTTTGATGTGTAGGCACTTTCCTCATTACATTTATAGCTTAGTCATGGCAGCTACATTACAAGTCAAAAATGATGGTTAAAATAGCAGAGATGTAATATAGCTCTCAGAGGAAAGATGCTATCCCCAGAGTATATATCAATATATTTAGTTCAGCATCAAGGTATCACTTGCCAGTGAATGTATTATGCTGTTGTAGTTATTAGTTGTAGGGGATGTCAAGAGTAATTTTAAAAGACTTATCACATGGTGTACTTATTTATTTCTTACACAGGCTTATTGAAGGGTTCATGGCTGATTACACACACAGACTCTAATAGTGATTTTATTTTTTGGGGGGGAAAAAACAATCCAAAAGCTAAAAGAAAAGAGAAAGGAAAAAATGACCTGGGAAGAGAGGCAATAGGATCTTCCAGGCAGATGTACCCCTTACAGTGTACTGCATGTTATTTTGCAGACAATGGTTGCACAGTCTCTGAGGGGACCTGCTCAAACACCACTCTGAGCATATGTAGATGTTTTCTGCTAGTTTGCTGTTTGATTCCCTGTTAGATCCCTCTGTGTAAATTAAGAGTAGGAAAAGCAGGGGAAAGGAGGAGTGACTCACACCAGTAGCAATCATTTCCCCCGAGAATCCACCATAACAATAGCATAGGGTTTGCTTGAAAGAATGTCAGGGTTTGCAGGTGAAAAATGCCATGAGCTGCTGTGACTTAGCAGAGGAAATTTTTAGCTTAAAGAGCTGCAGTGACCCTTCTGGAGGTTTGGGGCTCGCTCTTTCTTTCTTTCTTTCTTTCTTTCTTTCTTCCTTCCTTCCTTCCTTCCTTTCTTTCTTCCTTCCTTTCTTCCTTTCTTTCTTCCTTTCTTCCTTTCTCCCTTTCTCCCTTTCTCTCTTTCTTTCTTTCTTTCTTTCTTTCTTTCTTTCTTCCTTCCTTCCTTCCTTCCTTCCTTCCTTCCTTCCTTCCTTCCTTCCTTCCTTCCTTCCTTCCTTTCTTTCTTTCTTTCTTTCTTTCTTTCTTTCTTTCTTTCTTTCTTTTAATAGAACTCACAATTTAAGCACAAGGGATAGATGAATGAAGAAGATTACATCTTGTGTAATACTTTTCCCATGAGGAAAGCTAAACAATGATGACTTTGATCCCGCAATCAGATTTGGCAGCATGAAATTTTCGCTAGCACATAGATGGGCAATGGTACAAAATAACAGAACTGGAAAACAGATTTGTTTTGGGCTACTTTTAAAAAGCCCATCACTCTCCTGGTCAGACATTTTCCTCAGACAATTCATTGTAAGACTGAAGAAAAGCCATCAAGAAAAGGCACTATGTTGTCTCTCTTTAGATACGGTGTGCGGTCAACTTAGTAATCATTGCTTGCTATTGTATTATTGCAGCAGAAGAATAACAATTATGTTGTCATGATATGCAAGACTATCGGAAAACAGTGCTCCATACTCCTCACTGAGATTTTCTCTAATTCTACTATCATCTTAAGAAAGAAATAGTGCCGTTACTAGTTTTTTTTCCCTTATATTGTTACTTCTATCTGTCTTTTCCACAGAATCTTCTTAATTAATATGCTCTAGATTTTCTTATTGGTCAAAATTCAGCTCAATGTGTCTCTGTCTTGAAGTCTGTGATTCAAATCCTTACAGGTGATCAAGCTGCTGGATATAGTGCTAATAGCTTCAACTACAGTAAAAGACTACTCTACTCATCCTAAAGAAAGTGACTGTTAAAAAATAAAGGCACTTCAAGATTGGTTCAGGATTTTATTATTTGACTTCTTAAAAAAAAATCATATTTGTGGCATTTTTAATAGGGAATGACAGAATATTTGTTTCATAAATACAGTATCCCATGTGCCTGAACCTGTTATTTCAATAAAAATACTGACAATATGGTTTATGAAAATCTGTATTGAACCCCAAATAAAATCTTAACTGGTGTTGTGGTTTGGTCCAGTTAGCACAGCAGCACCATGACAGTCTCTCACTTGGTGCCCTCTTTCACCCCGCACCCTTGTTAGGATGGTGGAGGCCTCAGCAAAATGGGAGTAAAAAGATAAGCAAGGTTGTTGTGGATTGAGACAAGGGCAGGGAGGGCTCACTGCCAATTACAGCTCCAGGCAAAACAAACTCCAGTACTTGACTTAGAGGGAAAAGTAGGAAAGTTTATTCTACAAGAAACAGAATGGGATAAAAGCAAAAGAGAGTAGGATGATGAGAACGTTACAATCAGCACTTTAAGATCTCCCTCCCCCATCTCTCCTTTCTTCCTGGGCCCAGCTCACTGCTCCCGATATCTCTACCTCCTCCCCCCCAACGGCTCAGGGGTGCAAGGAATGGAGGATGTGATCAGTCTCTCACAGATGGACTCTGCCGCTTCTGTCTTCTCAGATGAGGATGACTCTTGGCATTCTTTCCCTGCTCCAACACAGGGTTCCTAACAGTACTTAACGAACTTCTCTGGTGTGGGTTGTTCCCAGCAGCTGTGGCTTCTGCCGATACAGGGTCCCTCACACAGGACAGAGTCCTTGGTGAATATCTCTGGTGTTGATTCTTCACCACAGTTGCAGTTTCTGCAGTTATAGGGTCCCTGTCTCAGGACAAGGCCTCTTCTGGACATAAGTATGATGAGATGCTTTGTTGTGGGTTCCTTCCCACAGTTAAAGCTGTGGATATTGGGTCCCTCCTTTGGGACACGGCTTGCTCCGGCCATAGTCATAAAGGATCCCTCCCACGGGACACAGCCTGCTATGGACATAGTTTTAAAGAAGAAAATCACCGCCCCTGGCTCAGAGTCTGTAGTGAAGTGAATCACTGCCTCTGGTCCGGGGCCAGCTGTATCAAAATGAGTCTCTGCCGCTGATGCGGAGTCTTTAAAGAAATGAAAATAAATCTCAGCTTCACCAGTACTCTCCACAGAAAGCAGGGGAATCTCTGCTCTGCTACATCTCCTCCTCTCTTTCATCACTGACCTTGGAGTCTGCATGATTGTTTCTCTCACTGTTCCTACTCCTTGCACCACCACCAGCTGGAAGAAGAGACAGAAGAAAGAAGAAGCAGGAAGAAGATGGAGGAAGAAACCTACTCTTCCAGCTTCTTAAAAAAGAAGTGAATGTGGAGGCGTCTTATTGGCTGAGCCCCAGAAGTGGGTCTGGCTCAGAGATGGGGAGAGTTGCAAACAACTTCTTACAGGCGCCATCTTTACAGCCCCTTCCCCCTTACCAGAAAAGGCTGTCATGTCAAACCATGACAACTGGTGATGGCAGAAAAATGCAGCTAAATACTAATCACTTAAAAATGTTAGCAAATTAAGTTTCACAGGCTTGAAATACCTCACATTGATTTTAAAATATTCTGAGGAAAGTAATCTTTTAATGCAATTTATCTTACAACTGTATGTAAAACTTCACTTTGCTGCTTTTTTATTTTTTTCTTAAATTAAATTTCACCGAAGATTCTATTCCTTTTCAATTCCTAAAATATTCAAGATTAGTGGTAAGGCAGAATAGGTAATGGAATCTCTATCTCTTATTTTTATTATTGTTTTGAAGTGATGGAGATTTTAGTATATTATAGTTCATGTTATTAAGCTGGACAGTGGGATTAATGTGTAGAAAGAGGACACCTACACTAACAATTGTTTATGTATTTTTAGTATTACAGAGATTTATAATAAAGACAGTATTCCTGTGGCTAGTTAAAAGTGCGTGTTAAATAGCAATGATATATCCTTGCCATGACATGTAAACAATGAAATCAACTCCAACCATAGAGGAAGCATGACACAAAGTATGTGAAATCCCAAATCCATGTAGGACTTCAAAGCAAAGGTAGGACATTAAAAAGCAAGACCTTATGAAAACACTTTTTGCACACTTTATGTGTAAATTGACATGCAAAGTAAAGCCATTGGTGTAGAATGATTATCTTGGAAACTCTCACACAGGGAAAAGACTGAAGGAAACAATTTCTGATCAGTATCTCCTTCAGTGTGGCACCACCGCTCTTCACAATAAGGTTTCTGTTGTATTTTCTGGCCAATTGCTGCTTTAATTAAATGACAGAGTCCATTTGTATGATTTAGTGTTTATCTTCCTTTAGATATTTAATAACTGTTTCATAATGCACAATGTCTGACATAAAAATATACTTTAAACAGAGTAACTTCTGGTAATAGAGATTAGCTAAAATGGAATATTATCAATCAGCAATTTTGATCACCTGATAATTGCACTCTTTGTCTTTGTCTGAATATTGTTAAACCCAAAGTAATTGTGTCAATGTTGATTAACTTTGATGAAACTGCTTTGACTGATATTTGAATAATGGTTGTGGCTTTGAAAAGTTCTTGATTTTCTCCTAGTAGATAGGTACTGTTATCACTCCACATTTTAGGTAGCAATCTAAGTACATCCTCAAGAAGTCTTTGTTCCTGTAACATTACTCAGCTGAATGGGGAGTATTGATGTGAGTTCTCAATAAAATTGTGATTGTTGCTCTTATGATGATAAGTAGCAGTTCTTTCAGATAGAATTAAGAAAGTCAGTCTCCCACTCAACTCCCTAAAACCTACCATGATCTGCACAGAGGGAGGATAGAATGTAATGTGCATTTTGTAGAACATAATTGGGGAACAGATGTATCAACCTCAAAGACCCACCCCAACCATCTTTCTAACCATCTTATCTGCTTAGGAAAACAGGAATTCAAGCTCTGCTTTGGAATTCTGTTCAAAGACACTCAAAGATTTACATATTGCTAGACAATTTTTCATGATGTAAAATATAAATGCTCTTTGATATATGAAACAACATAACAATGTAATCTAGTTTCTTTGTAAATGATTAGAGTAAAAGTAGCATCCATTTTGTGAAGGAATAATTTTTATACACACCTGCAAAATGGCACAAGACACATTTCTGAAAGGCCCAGTGGTAGCTCTTGAAACTACATTTGTTATTTTATTTAGCTGAAGTGTTGCTGTTTCCTCCCTATACTTCACTGGTGAATAGCAAGGCTGATTACCTTTTCCAGAGGATAACATATTGGCCTATTGTTATCCGAAATGAGTTATTTGTATGGCAACAATATGTGTGTTCTTACTAGATGGTTCAAATAATTTTGTTTGCAGTCAACATGTATTAGTAGTATATGAAACACTGGTAGTGGGAAAAGGGCTAATAATTCAGTACCTAAACTTGTCTTCAAAAGGAAAGAAGGCAAGAAGATTGATTACCTACATACCAACTCAGTCATGGGCAAGTTTGCATATAGATGCTATATGATCAAAGTTAGTCCTATCTTTGGTTGGTTGGTTTTTAATTTTTCTTTTTTTTTTTCCAGATGTAAAAAAATATTCTATTTATGTAATAATTTCACTTACATAAAGGCAGAGGAGATGAAGGTAGTTGATTTACACAAGAATTTAAATTTCAGATATTCCCTTGAATCACTTCGCTGAAGTAGCATATGAGAAATACACAGATCCCAAAGTGATATAGAATAAGTTAACATACCATTAAAGCAAATAGAACAAACAAGTTCAATGACTTGAGCAGTCAGATCTGCAGTTCATCTTGAATGGTTGCTTTTTTTTTTCCTTCCCATCACAATCTTTCCACTAAACCTTTCATAAACTTTCAATCTCTAAAGGTTTTTCTTACAATTAACATGAAGTTTGGCCAGGAACAGCAAAGCTCCTTCCACTTGTTCATCCAGGAAATTCTGTTTAATGTCTCTGAACATTTTTTTTACTAAGTCAAGGGAATGAAATAAAACAAAATAAAATGTCCTTTCAATTTTCCCCTGAATTTTTAGCTATCTACTAGAAAGTTCTTGCACTCATGAGGCTCATTTAATTTTGCTCATAAGCCTTCTCTTTTTTTTCCTTTTGGATACTTACCATAATTTTCAGTGCATCTTAACAGTTCTTAGTGCAAACTTCCCTCAAAACAATGACATCCCTTTCTCAATTAATAAGGTCAGCTTACACAGATAACTTTTCTTATTTTTGTAGCTTGCTCCATCTTTCTCTTCACATAGTATTTATTTTATTTATAACAGACTTCTTATCTGTTTTCCTTGTAAGATGCAGTAGTATCTTGTTAGTCTTCAGCTGAATAGGATTCATCTGTGTTTTCAGTGCTGTCTCTTTCTGCAACAGTAGCCATGTAGAAAGTATCTTTCAGGGAAAGACATTTTTCTGTACACACTAATCCTTAAAAAAATCTTTAACTTTTCAAACCTACTTTCCCCTCCTCTTTTGTTCTTAAACACAGGAAAAAATAAAAACATTTTTTTGCCAGTTTCTTGTATATCACAGATGCTTTAGATGCAGTGCTCTAAACTGGGTACTACACGGCACTGGGACTGAGAAAGGCAAGAGTCTTTCACCTTGTGTGGTGGTTTAGCCAGGTGCCATCAAATCACTCCCCCTCCTAAACTGGACTGGAGAGAGAGAAATATAACGAGCAGTTTGTGAATCGAGATAAGGACAGAGAGATTGCTCAGCAATTAACATCACGGGCAAAACAGACTCAACATGGGGATAAATGGTTTGATTTATTAAAGGAACAATAACAGGGAGATGAGAAATAAAACTGAATCTTAAAACACCTTCTGCCACCATTCCCTCTTCCTGAGACTCTCCTTCCTTCCCCTAGAGTGGCGCAGGGGATGGGATGGGGGTGGTGCTCAGTTCATTACAGATAGACTTTGCTGCTGCTTCTTCTCAGGGAGAGGCCTCCTCACAGTTCCCACTGTTACAGTGTGGGTCCCTCCTCACAGCAGACAGTCCTTCACAAACTTCTCCAACACGGGTCCTTCCCATGGGCTCCAGTTCCTCATGAACTTCTCCAACGTGGGATCTCCCACGGGGGCAGCTCCTCACATCCTGCCCCAGTGTGGTGCATCTACCAGGAGAACAGTCCTTCAGGTACCTACTGCTCTGGCGTGAGTCCCTCACAGAGTGACAAGGCCTGACAGCAATCTTGCTCTGGTGTGGGATCCTTTCTCCTTATGGGCTCCCAGGTCATGCCAGGAACTTGCTCCAGGGTGAGCTTTCCACAGAGTCACAGTCTCCATCAGGGTCCTCCATGGGCTCTGACGTGGAGTCCTCCATGGGCTGTGAGTGGGTCTTTTTCCATGGCCCTCCATGGACAGCTGCAACACCCCCCACCTTCTCCACTGAACTTGGTATCTGCAGAGATGTTTTCACATTCTCGCTCCCTGTTGCTGCTGAAGTTTTGTAACTGCATAACAACTTGTTCTCCTTCTCAAATACATTATTCCCAGAGGCATTACCTCAGTCACTAATTGGTCAAGCCTGAGTCAGCTGCGGGTCCATCTTAGAGTTTACTGGCCCTAGCCCTATCAGCTACAGGAGAAGCTTCTGGCAGCTCTTTGTTTAAAGAAGCCACCCCAGTAGCTTCCCCCTGCTACAAAAACACCTGGCCCAGGCAAAACCACTACACCTTGTAACTAAAAAAAAGTTTGCTTATGCACTAAAATGACCTCAGTTATGACATTTGGTTATAATGACAATCAGATGTCTTCCTATATGAGTCTGTGAAGTGAGCTAAGAAATTTTAGTGAGAGATCCACACTATTGTCTCTGTCTTGTGTGGTAATATTAATTTGAATGTCATTTAGCTCTTAAATCTTTTTCATTTTTTAATAGAATAGAGATTGTGATTCCAGATGATGAAGAATTCTGATGTGCGCAGGTAGGTATGATTTGTGCTTTATTTTGGTGCAAAAGTGAACAGAATACCAAGGACCTCAACCAAAAATGTTCAGGCACATTATAGGCATTATTGGAATAAAAGATTAATCTGAATGAACTTTAATGACTCTGGAGAAAAGGTATAATAATATTTTGAAGAACTACGTTATAACCTCACTGATTGCAATATTTCAGTTGGGACATAAATGTTGTAATATATTTTCTCCCAGTACTCTTTTTTGGCCACTGAATCTAGCCTGCCTGCACTTAATGGTATATCTCTGCTAACAAAGATGGAGAGTTGCAACAAACATTCATCTGAAAATATTGTGTACTCTAATGTTTATTTGATTTATTAGGTCTTGAATTCTTCAAATATTACAGAACCATTCATATGCTTCTAATTAGATAGATAATCCAACATACAGGGGCTGTGCATAATAATAACATTTCAAGTCATAAAACATTGTTATGAAAGCTCATATATTGCACCATTTGTCTACATACAAAATGCTAATATTATATTCTGTATTTGCATATATTTCTATATAATAATTCAAGAAATTTTACTCTAAGAAACAAATACAAAGCAACTGATGCCATTTTTATTCAACATCCACAAAGTAGGTTTCAGGTCACATGCAGGTTTTATGCAAGGTGAGCTTTGAAGATAACTATTTAATTTTCTTTTCCTTTTCTCTTGATCCCATTGAAATGATGGAAAGCTTAGCATAAAAATGTATATGTCAGCAACTTCGCTTTAGGACAGTGATTTCAAATATGAGGTAATGTTAGTACAATAAGAGTAAATGGATTTGGAATCTATACTTTTTGCCTTCACTTCCTCAAATGCAGAATAATTAAAAAAACCCAATCAATATTCACTGCAAAATTCAACTTAGTTCCCTGGCTAAAATAAAAAGCACTCTCTAATAAATTTTCTTGCTGTTTGTTGGATGTCAAAGAATATAAACCAGTTAGCAGAGTGTCCAGAAGAGTGTTGAACTATAGAAGATATTGAACTTCTGCAGCAACTACAAACATTCTCAGAAGGAGTGAAAATGAATGCAGCGGTATAAAAATGTGACCTCTGTAAACAAATCCTTCTGCTGTGTTGATTTGCTGTGTGACTGCTAAACTTAAAAATGCGAGAAGGGAAAGAGAAAGCGAAAACAACATTTGGCCAGCTTGCAGATTATACTGTCAGCATCTAAGCTTTGAAGAGATCATTGGCCATATATAGAAATAGAACACTTTACCATCAAAACCTGTTTTTTCTTTCCATCTTCCCCCATTTCCTTATTCTACTGCCTTTTTAATCCATTTTTCTCCTTCCTGTAAACTTCCAGAGTTTTATCAGTGTTTGTATATTCTTCTCCGCTCTTTCCTTTCCTTTTCCCAAGCTCTCTTGCTTTTGTGATCCTGCCTTTACATTTTTTTCCCTAGTTTATTTGTACTCTCTGTGAAGGGGCTTGCATATTTATGGAAAACAAAGCTGCCAGTGTCCTCATCCAGGTTTACATGAAAGACAAGTTCTTGGGCTCTGAACTGTCTGTTCCAGAAAGCCGCAGAATGCCCTGTTTGCCGCTTCTCTGGGGGCTGCACCCCTTGACTTGGTTTGAGGGGTGCACCCTCCTCACACCTACAAGGACTGAATATATGCGTGCTCTCATGCATGGAGCTCCAAGATTTTCTGCTTTCATTTGGGCCTCATAGTTACTGACACTTCAAATTTTTTTTCTCCTCTTCAAATTAATGTTTGAGGTGTGTTTCCATCTTACCAGAATGCCTATTACTTCAGTCTTTGTTGTCTTCTCCAGTAATGTTTTTTTCTTTCTTTGACACTCCGCCTATTCTTACTAATATGGCTTAATTCACAGCATTTCATGCTTGTCTGGGATGGTAGTGATTTTCCACAGTAGCTCTTGCAGTGCTGTGCTTGTTGTGATATCAATATTATGACTACCACTTGCATAACATCAAGGCTGTCCCTCCAGCGTTCCTTCCCCCACCTTCACCAACAGCGGTAGGTGAGCACGATCTTGGGAGAGACCATGGCTGGGACAGCTGACCCAGGCTGACCAAGGAGATATTCCATACCATATGACGTCAGCTCAGTAATATAAACTGGGGGAGAGGAGCAGGAGGGGGAGGCAAGATTCATTCTGGGCCTTCCAAAAGCAACCGTCACGCGTACTGAAGCCCTGCTTCTCGGGAGGTGGCCAGACATCACTGCTGATGGGAAGTAGAGAGTAACAGCTTTATCTGCTTCGCTTTGCTTCTCGCCCGTGTGGCTTTGCTATCTCTATATTAAACTGCTTTTATCTTAACCCACGAGACATTTGTCTTATTTTCTCCCCTTCTCTGGCTTGCTGAGGAGGTGGGTGATCAAGTGGCGTGGTGGGTGCCTGGCATCTAGCCAGGGTCAAACTACCACAATGCTTTACATAACTCTCCCCTTTCTGTTATGCTGTGCTTCCTTCTTGCAAGCTCTATGTTTTCTGCCCTATCCTGCTGACACTGCCTTCAGCAACAATAATGCCATGCCTTCTTTCCACTGGTTTTGATGTCTTCTAGGATCTCCAGAGAGGAGTTCTTGTTAATTGGCAGTAATCCTTCTCTTACAAACACCAGTTATTGAAGACACCCACTTCACCAGTAATCAGCCACTCAAAAAGAACGTGTCCATTTGAGTGAGTAACAGTTTGTAGACAATTTTGGTTTAGGGACAATGTGTTTCGTTACACAGTGTTACATCTGGTATAGAAAGCAAAATAACTTTGTATCCCCAGAGTTAGGTGAGGTGACTACTGTAGATAAAAGTTGCATGGTATAATGTAATACGATGAACAAGACAATAAATAAAATGAATAATATCTAGAAGCTTCTCAAAGCAACTTTAGCTTAGAGTTTTAAAAGCAAATCAACTGCAACTATATCACTGAACAGATTAGCAGTCACCATTTCCTCTTCCTTATGAAACTCCCAAGTTGCTTTTATGAAAGGCTTTTCTGGCAGAAAATAGCATCACATAGCATCGCTGTCTGTCTATCTATCTATCTATCTATCTATCTATCTATCTATATTTAAATACCACTACTTACTTATTTTATACCAAGGCTATGTAGGAAAAAATCAGAGCAGAGAGTTGCTCCCATCAGCTTTGAAGCTCTGCTGTCTCTTCTATCAACAGTTTCAGCATTTCAAAACACAAATTACTTTAATTTATTTGGTCACAAAAATGTAAAAGAAACCAATGGACAATTTCAGGCATGCTATAAGCTGCAGCTACTGAAATCATGTTGAATTTGGCTGAAATGAAAGTTCTATCCAAACGCAATATAATGAAGTTCTTTGGTCATTAGATTTAAATGCAGAATAATTTGGATTTAGGTAAATGAATAAAAAAGAGAGTTTTTCTCAACCTTTAACCATGTGGCTTTAGATAATAAAAAAAATTTAACCTGGTGAACCCAATAATATTATTGCAGATGATTTTATTTTGTGTATACATTGACAACTTAAAAGCAAAAAAACACAGTTTGCCTATTAACAATTGAACATACAACCTTGAAAAAACCCTTAGTTTTCTTTAGAGAGATTGTTTCTAGTATGACAGAAAAATACCTATAGATGGGGGTTGTTCAGACTTCCTCTCATATACTGAGTGCCGTTTCAAGTTGTTGATTCAGTTACACAGGAAAAACTACAAAAATTATCAGCAAAATGGAAAACATGTCTAAGCAGAGAAAGACAATAGGACCCTATTTATTAGCCTCATAAACAGAAAGCAGAAAGTAGCTGGAGTGACTGGCTGTAGTTAATTTGCTTTTGGCATTCCCTACTTATGAACCAAAAATAATTTCCCTGAGAGTCTTCTCAGGAAATTTCATCAAAATCTGAAAGCGAAGGGATGGCTGACCTCGTAAGTCATCGCTGAAGCCAGCTGTGTTGTTACAAACACTATTGAAATAGGCATGTGCTAATAATTCTGTAGATGTGAACTGTTTGGGAGCTTTTCTATTCAGAGTAGAAAAATGCTATTCTGGCTGGCAGACAAGACACACCATTTTGTCTCACTACAAAATGAAGAGTAGAATATTAACAGTAGAACAAGAGATGGAGTTTTGCAAAAAAAAATCCCCAACCTATCTTTTCCTTATTACACCAAAGTTCTTCAAAGGCACTTGTGATTAATAGATGAATTTATTACTCTCAGGTTTTCTATAACATGTATCTTGGGTGCCTATAAGCTATTTTTTAATGTTGCACTTAGTTGCAAGGAAAGATTCTTTATATAACTACAATGTAGATGCATTTGTAACATTACTAGGGCACTGCAAGTCTAACCTTGAAAGAATTTTGATCAAATCAGGTTATCTAACATCTTTGTGAAGAACAAAGATAATTTGAAACATTAAGGTGACAGTGACAGGATATAATTCGTATTAATTTCATACGTGATCTGAATATTCAGATATAATCATGACCAAAAATAAATGATTACATAAAATTCCATGATTTTCTAACCATGCTTTCTTGGATGATTATATGGAAATAAAGGAGGTTTTATTTCATCTTTTTGGAGTTCAGTATTTACTTATATATTACAAAAGTACCCCAAGAGGAGACAGCACCCAGGATAGGTCCTTCCATCAACTTTCCAGGGATGGAGGTAAGGCTGAGGTCTGTATTTACCCTGCTTTCTTTAGCCTTTTTGAAGACTGAAGTGACAGATTCTTTCCT
Organism: Urocolius indicus; assembly: GCA_013401255.1. NCBI lineage: Eukaryota > Metazoa > Chordata > Aves > Coliiformes > Coliidae > Urocolius > Urocolius indicus. The sequence goes on along the minus strand of WBNH01003428.1, from coordinate 41,773 downwards.
TCAGTCCTGGACCACTTTCCTGGAGAGCCTGATCCTGTGACCAACAACCTCAGTGAAGAACCTTTTCCTAATGTCCAATCCGAATCTCCCCCTATACACTGCCCTTCATACTATTTCCCTGTGTCCTGTCACAGGTCACCAGAGAGAGGAGATCGGCACCTTAAGGGCACATCACAGACTGAACAGTAGTTCAGTTTTAATATATTTTGTTCCTTTTGCTACCGAGATTCAGAAATCATGCATTAAAAAGAAAACAAAAAAACTAGCAATTGATGTAAAAATGTAACCTGATTTTTTTTGCATGTTTCACTTCCAGTTTCTGTATTCTCAAATCATCCTTGCTTTACATTTCACATTTTTCATTCAAGATTTGAAAGAATCATAATAAAAATCAAGAAGCAACAGAAGTCAAAGATTAGAGGTCTCTTACTTAAAAATTATTGCAATTGCAGAATGGATGAACTAGAAAACATTTTATGTACCATAAAGATTAGAGTGTAGGCAGTCTGGTTCAGAACAGATTGGAATTGAAATGGGGGGATATACATTTATAAGACAAATAGATTTCAGTCCCAAAGACAGTAAGAATGAAAGCATCTGATGGCTTTATTTGCCTTATGTCAGCCTGCAGAGCAAGCCAATTGCTCTCAGAGAAGTAAACTGGCCTCTTTTAAAGAAGAGAAAAACTTGTGAGGACTCTTAAGCACAAGGAAGTTTGAATACATTTTTTCTTGAGATGATTCTCTTCATATCACAAGATGTTTAAGATTTTTGTGGTTTAGGCCCATCCAAGAGCAAAGGACCACAATCAGACATAAGTATCAAGGGCCTTTGGAACAAGGGCCTAAGGACAGGGAGGGCTCAATAGTTACTTATGGTCCTGGGCAAAACAGACAAGGCTACTCAACTCGGAGAAGAAAACAAATTCATTTAATCCACCACCAATCAAAAACATGAAATCTTAAAACATAACAAACAGAAAACAACACAGAGTGGTACAGCGATGAAGAGCACAACTAACCTTTTAAGAACACCTTCTCCCCACTCCTCCCCTCTTCTCTGACTCAGGGCCCTCATCTGGTTGTCTTTATCACCTCCTGCCCTGTATGACTTAGGGGAGCAGGGAATGGAGGTTTCAGTCAGTCTTTTCTCAATGGCTCCTGCCTCTTGTCTGTCATCAGGGCAGGCAGGCTCCTCGCCAGTCCTCCCTGCTCCAGCACAGGCTCCCTCACAGGCCAGGCAGCCCCGTACTGGCTGCTCCGATGTGCATTCATCCCAAAGGCTGCAACTCCTTTCTGCCTCTCCTGTGGATCTGTTCTGCAGCCCACAGGCTCTCTAGCATGGCCCGCACCATGGCCACCTCCTCACACAGTCTCCTGCCCATCTGGGTGCATTCACCCGGAGCTGCTGGTGGCTCTGAGTATTTTCTTCCATAGATAACATGCTGAAACAGAGTGCATCATAAGATAGAATCATAGAACTTTTAATAACAACACATACTTGACCAACAGATTTTGTAACATACTCATCACTACAGCCTCTAGCTTTTTGCTAATTTTATTAGTTTTATAAAGAATAATGCTCTCCTGTACAGATAGGGATCAAACTGTTCAATTGAAAGATACACTTTGTTGAACAATTGCTTAAGAAGATGTTAATCTTCATGCACTATACTGATTTTGGTTTTTACTCAATGGCATGTCAAAGCATGCTGGACAGAGCATAATTTGCTAGGAGGAGTAAATCCTTTTGGAGATTTTTTTTTTTTTCAGTGAACTCTTTCAGATCCTTACATAATTGCTGAAACAAACCAAAACCAGCATCTTATTTCCTCCATTTCAAGAATGAGAGGGAATTATGCAGCCTTTTGTTTTTGGAGAAACTACAATTCTACCTATAACAAAAACATTGTGCTGTTTAACAATGCATAATATTCTGTAGTAACTCTGCTACCATCGATTAATCACACTACAAAAACTACTTATTTTCCAGTGAGAGGAAATTCTTTGCTTTATTTCATACCAAAGGATAGACAACAGATATCAAACCTATATTATCAGTCTTAAACAAATGAACTATGTAAAATGTAGAGGTAGTGCGACATTAGCACCATATATACAGTCACAGCCCTTCTCTCTGGGGGAAGAAGGTGTGAGCAAAAAGGTCAAATCGCTGTCAAAGGTAATAGAAAGTTCTGACCACTAACTGTAATGTAGTTCAAAATAGACCTTGACATTCAGAGGGGAAAGCAGGCTAAAACCAACTATTCATTCTTCCAGGAAACTGTCCTCTGTGCTAAAACCCCATAAAATGGGTTTGAAGCAAAGCAGATGACAGCACTTTCAGGTTTAAGATTCCTGAAAATGTAGCATTGCTCTGAGATGTTTGACAAAGCACAAGAAAATATGCTACCCTCTTACTGTGTTAAAAAATGCAAAGTTTTCATGCCAGGACTCTAAATGTAAGAATTCTGATGGGATTGTTTTAGTTATTAAATCATTAACCATGGAAAAAATGATAAAGATAACATTAAATTGCTTGGACTTTCTTCATTATCAGTGTGAAAGTGAGAATTAAGTAGCTTGAGAAAATATTCCTCCTTGATGATTGATGACTAGCAAATAAGATGAGCTAATATTTTTCCTTGTTAGTTTCACTGTGGGAGGAATACAATTTCCAGAACGAGGGGAAATCTTGTTAAATTTTCACTTAAAGCAGAAATAGAAGTGAAGTTTAAAGTATTTGAGATTCTCTTTTTCCTTTTTTTAAAAAAGCTGAATTAGATAAATATTAGTTATGTTCTTATCTGAAGGATTTTGAACCATTGACAATGAGTATTTTGTATTAATCAAATACCTGTAGTTTTGCAATTCTGGGAAATTAAGCATGTTCCTACTTGGTCAAACGTAAGTCTAAACTTTTATTTTTTCACTTTTTTTGTCACAATAATCCCACAAAGATAGAATGTATAAACCAAGAATATTTTTCCTTCAGCTGGGATCTCAAAAATTGCAGCTGGTTTGGTACAAATTCCTACAGAATAATAATTAAGATTTTACATAAATGGGAGTAAAACAAAAAAAATCCAAATCAGAAACGTTTTTGCAAAAGGCAAATTTCAACATGGCACTCTTGGGTATATGAATAAGTATATGAGAAAAAGGTTATTCTTTTACTCTAGTTGATACTGGTGGGATCTCTCCAGGCCAAGAAAGACGATATTCTGTTTGAAATGTGTTCTTAAAGAAAAGGACAAATAGAAAGTCCAGAAGAAAAACCACCAGAGTCGTGAGAGGTTTATAAAGTGAGTCGATAGTTTATTTTCTTTGGAAAAAAAGAAGACAGATTCTTGGAAAATAATTATTTAGATGAGAGAAGAAATATCTGCTGTTAACTCTTCAGAAATGAAAAGCAGAAATGGTCACAATGTCAGAGGGCTAGTGGCATTCTCAGATCAAAAACAGCAGCGTGGGTAGAGGAGAATCAGCAGTCAGTGTTATCCTAAAAGGTAAGTATCAGATAATATGCCTGGTGCCTACTCTAGAGAGACACTGAGCATACACAGACTTTAATAGATTTTAAACGATTATTTTATTACTTCTACAGCAATTTGAGCTGCAGAAAAAAAAAAAAAAAAGACTGTTAGGCACAGGGATGTTCAAACACCTCCCATATGTTCCACATCCACTGCTGTCAGAGAGGAATAGCTGGCACTGTACAGATACCTGCAAGGCTCATGGCCAGGTCCAACAGTATAATTTTTCTAAATGGAGAGTTGTTACTTATGAATTTAGATATAACCATCCACTTTACACCTAGTTTTTGTTATTTAGATGCTGGTTTTCCTTTCAAGAATTACATGAATGCTATCTCCTTAGCAAGGCTATCCTGAATAATAATATAAATACACAAAATCAGGTTTTATGTCTGTTGGAACATCAAATCTTCCTCAAAATGATCAAAACATGCAGCTCTGGCAGAAAACTAGGCACTTTACTGTTAATTCTCTGTGACATGTTTTGTAATAGGAACATAAATCAAAGTAGATGGCAAATGCAAACAAACACTCACCAGGCTAAGCCTAGAATTTGATCAAAATTATCACATATCACTAATTAAAGGGTAGATTTATCATAGTTCAAAATAGAAATAAACCTTAAGGAAGTTTTTTACCCTGAGGACAAGAAAATGTCATTTTACATTTCATGGGATGCTTGTCCTTCCAAAGATCTTTTTCTCCATCACAAAACAACATGGACTACTTACTTCAGCCATTCCTCATCAATATGTCTTTGGCACATTATATGGGAGAGTTCAACAGGGCCCACAAGATCTTTGACACAAATTGGGAAGTTGGTTGCTTCTAGTGCAAGTTACAGGGAAAACGTAGATGTTAATAGCCTGAGTTAGAATTTGAGTATGACACTGTGGATTAAGACTAGAATCAATCAAACCTGTTTTGATTCTTTTATGAGTTAAAGAAAAATATTGGCAGCACATTTTGACTTCTTTAAAAACAAGACCAAACAACTGTTCACATTCAGTTTCAGCTGTCTCCTCACCAGTCATTCCTCAACATATGACATTTTGAGTGTACTTAAATTTTTAAAAGTATGTTAAATATCAAAACCCTATTTTGCATATTCATGTTGTCTCCTCACATGTTTCTCATGCCTCAATAATCTTTAAAGAGTTACTCCTTCAGTTCAGACACTAAGTGGTTCATCTTTTCTGGGGTCATAGCTCAGCTCTGGAAAAATCTCAAACCAGAACGGAACTTCTGTTCAGTTTTATGGCTTCACTACAGGTTAATTAGCTATCTTTCCTCTCAGAATGACTCTTCCACCCCTACAGCTTATTTCCATGATCACAGGTTAGCAGAGCCTCTGCTGACCATAGAATAGCAAAGTATCTGAAGCATTAACATGTTTTCCCCCTACTCAGCTTCTAGAGAGCTGCTCCCCTCTCATCTCCAACTTCTCTCAGATTTGACACCTTACTCAGATTAATAAATCCAGTTTATGAGTGTTAATTATTTGTTGTCCACTTCTCAACTCACACAGCCCACCAAAAGTTCACTTGTGTTGCCATCACAAAATGAAAAACATTAACTTAAAACTCCATCTGCCTTTCTGGGCAATAATTTTTAAAACAATGTCAGTGCAGACAAGGAAGAGCTATTAGGACAGCTACCAGAAGGTATACATAGTCTGTTCATATAATATGACAGGAAAAAAAAAGGATAATTTAGCACAGAAGGCCAAAGTAGAATAAATTTAATGCCATCTGCTGGATTAAACCCTAAAAATAGAGGTATAGGTCAGTACTGGTTTGAGAATGAATGAGTGTATGATGATCATAGGCAAGTTTGAGAAAGATATAAGAAATTTCTAATTGTGATGTAAAAATGTTGTGAAACCCTCTATCTGTGAGAAATGACAGAGATGAGAAAACTGACTATAGTCAAGATGTACTTTTACACGTCTGGAAAGTGATGGCATGTGACAAGAAGGCAGTGGAAATGCCAGTCTAAACCTACAAAGCTGCTTTATTACTACCAGTATTTGAAAGAAAATATATGTCTCTTGTGAAATGTCTCATGTATTGTATCTGAAAAATATTAGAAGCCCTAAAGAAATGCTGCCTATTTTAACTGCTGCTTACCTGCAATTATAATGGAGACAGTCAACACCCATGTAAGCCAGTTTTGGCTTTGAAAAGGAAAATGTGGTATCTAAATATAAGACCAGTGTATTACTTTCGCTTAAACATGCAGCTTGGTCTTTGTCAACCTGAATTCAATCTCTTTCACCAGTCATAAACCCCTGAAGCACATTTGAATTCTTCCATCAAAAATATTGGGTCCTTTATCCCAGAGAAACTAATAGTTTCTTTGTATGTGGAGATTTGTAACATTATCTTCACAACAACAATAAAATCTAGAAGTGTTATGAATCTTTCCAAAGCATTTTTTGGTTTTATTATGAAGACTATTTGGATGTTCTTCATAAGATGGTCTTAAAATTCTAGGGCATGACTTTTTTCTCTGAAACCTAAACTGGCTCTTGCCATTGAAGTAATCCTAGGGACTTGATTCATACCGCTTCCAAAAACCTCTTGATTCTCATTGTAGTACTCTTGCCTCACAGAACAACATCAAATTTCTTTATTAACTTGTTTGAAATCAGTTGCCTGGAATCCTCTCCATTGTTCTTACCCACAGGAAAATAAAAAGAATCAACCTCTGTGATTAGTTTCTTACCTGTATCAAACCTAAGTTTTCTAATAAACTCTCACAGACAGAATAGACATATTCATAGCAATAAGTCCATAAAACTGATGGCAGGAGAAGAGGACACCAGCCAAGATTCCAGAGAAAGAGGATGCAAGAATATAACTAGCAAGCCACCATCTACAGGTGCTAGCTTATCTTAATAAAGAAAAACTGACACTATTAATGTCTTTTCTGCCCTGTGGCTAAAGTTCATGGAAGGACTAATATCTTCAGGTGTAATAATTTAATACATTTTAAATGTACTTAATTCGAAACAGGAATAAATTACTAAATAGTGTCAGTATCTGTTCTGAAAGAAGAACATATTCTTTAGAAAAATGAACAATGTCTGGTGAAAACATCAGACAAAAAGCTACAGAACATCAAAGCTTAAAATGGTTTTAGTAAGTTTAATAAAAGAAGCAGTTACACAGTGTAGAGGGAAAATAGCTTTTCTTTAGTGTAGATAATTTCCTTAGGAGCCAGGATTGGCTTCAGTTCTGTTGTTATATTTTACAGAAAGTATGCATTTTAATTAAATGTTGTTCTCATACATCTAAAAAGTAGGACAGATCATTACTGTATCAACAGGACATGCTGCCCTAGAATGTACAATCCTTCACAAAATTAACCAATTGGGCCCAACTCTGAAAAGGGTCAGGTCATTTAAGTAATAAATCTGGTTTCAGTTACAAAGTGTACTATGTGAAAGACACTCTGTTTAAATGGCTTCATTGTCAGCCACAGGGTGGCCTGCAGCCAAAAACCCATTCTCTTTCTGCCTGTTGGGATTGGTTTGAACTGCAGGAATACTATCTGGTCTGCACAAATCAAGTGAACAGCGGTAGAATGCAATGTGTAGCAGGAACATGCCTTACAAAGCAGATTTCAGTGTGTAATCAGAACATGGTTTTGAAGGTCTTTCTTGAAATTTGTGTTTACCACTAAGTCTCTTTCAAACATTTAATTGTAGATTAGAAAGTGATAAAAATTAGCAGGAGAACACTGGTGTCAAATTTCTACATACCACCTTTTCCAGTTTTTTTTGCTTTTTGGGCATGGCAGTCATGAAGACTGAGAACAGCACAAAAGAAATTAGCAGAAAGAAAGTAGTCAAAAAGCATTTTTTTAAAAAAAATAAGAAATATATCTCCAAACTTCTCAATATCAATAGCAAGTGCATACTGCAAATCAGAAGGCTCTTACACCAATTTTGTTTTTTTTTTTTCTACTGAAATTTAAAAGTTTGTTTTTTGAAATAATAATCCAGAATTTTAAGTACTGTTTCATTCTTGGGTCCTGTATAAAATATGTGTGAAACATGTATTTTCTATCTTCAGCACTAGGAAAAGCTTAAGCAATTATGTTAACCTACTGAAAAGAGAAATTATAAGCCTCATAAGTTTTATGATAAACCCTTAAAAATTCTTCATTTTCACCCTCCTCCTATGTTGTGAAATATTTAGCTATTTTTCACATTCTTTTTTTTTTTTTTTTGCAAGTAACTTAGAAAATATATTGCTCATTACTCCTTTTTTCCTTTCCTTATTTCTCAAGAGATGGATATTTGCAATATTCTCATACTTTAGGCTATTTTTTCAAACTCTTTTGTCATTCTTGTTTAAAATAGAGCATCTGTTTGTCTATCAGCTCAAGTCACATACCAGCAGTAGTGATGTGCTACCAAGTGATACCTATTCTGAATCGAGAGGTATCCTGCAGATTACCCCTTCCTCACATCACAAAATCTCTCCATGGAAGTGTTCAATGGTTTTTGATTTGTGGAGTGCTAACTAGTGAAGCCATAAACCGTTTAGAGCAAATTTAAACCTATTATCAGGCAGTTATCTTTCACAGATGCCTTTTAAATGATTCACAGACCATTTATCCAAAACATTTATTTCAAATCACAAACTATTTTTCTTTTTCTCTTGAGATTATTTATCTATGTACTGTCAGGTGGAAAACAGAAGGTTGTTTAATGTGCTGGTTTAGCTTTCCCCAAGTTCAGAAGCCTCATACGGAAGCAGACGGTCAACATAGTCAGTGCTATGCCATGGCCTTCCAGTTCTGGATTATGGAGACCCTTTGATGTTACTATGTTACTCATGTGACCATAGCTGTCCTCAGCTTCAAAATGGGCTTGCTAAAGCTGAAGCTAGTCATCGAATGACTTGAACTGGATTGGGATCTGAGCAGCCTTGAGCAACCTCTCAGATCAAAGAACAGAAAACAGTATTTGTAATTTCCCTCTGACCTGGGTCAGTTATTTTTCTATCAAAATTGACTATTCACTTGCAAACAGTAAAATTATACAGTCCCAGAAAACACAAACATCAAGCTAGTTTTTAGGTATTGCAAGATTTCCTTCAGAAGATTTACATTTTGCTGTTGTTTGCAAAAAATAATTTACCCTCTGCAGCCAAGCCCTTGAGACCAATAATGTTGTATAATTTCTTGTTGACATTCACAGAATTTAGGAATCAAGGTCTAGCACAAGGTCATCAGATTAACAAGCAGTCCTCAAGCCTTACAGAAGACAAATATTTCTACAGTTTGGATGCCTTCCCCCCTTCCCCCCACCTCATAGTTATTTTAGCAAGATATCTCCTAGAAATCTTAGTCTAAGACAAGATTGTATTTTCTTTTTATTAAAAAGGTACAAATTAAGAGCTGTTTAAAGCAATCTTACTCTCTTCTCACATTAGAAAACACATCCTGGAAAACTGATGCAACAGGAGCCTAGTTTACCTTCAACCCATATTTTAGATATCACACTACGAGGGGTGAGCCGAACTGATCCAAAGCTGTTACTAATATCAAAGTTATGCTGAGAATCTGGGTGACTATGTTATAGCTCTTCGATCGATCCATTGCATTCCACTGCCAGGAGTGACAGAAAAGACGTCAACAATTTACTTTAATAATTTAGGCTTGCCTTTTCCATACTGTAAAGAGAAACCCACAAAACACTTCCAAAACCATCATTCAAATGGAAGATATTTACAAGGCAACATCAGTGCTGCCTTTTGTAGCATACTTAATTCTGCAGTACTTTCAAGTTTATTGAAAAGAAAGGGAAATGTTATGCTGAATTACTTCAATTATTTTGTGTATTTATTACCTTAATGTTTGTTGGGTTATATATTTTGAAAATATACTCAGCTTCATTTATGTAAGTACTCAGATTTCTGTCTCGGTAATGGCAGAGGAAGTTACAAATGCAGAGAAAGCAGATAGGTGAAAAACAAACATTACAGATAAAGTATGTGCCAACCAAGGCTTTCAGAAAATGAAAGAAATACAAGCTTCATGCAAAACACTGAAGAAATCATGATAGTGAGAGAATGAAAGATCCAGTTTGAGGAGTTTTGAAGAAAAAATTATACCCTTTGGGAAGGAAAGATGTATCAAACATAAATTTCTGTTCCAAAGGAACACTCATTTCTTTGGTCTGTTTCTTCAAAGTACGCAACAGCAGAGCAGGACTAATCCACGAGGAGGCTAGCAGGATTTCAGCTATCCTATTGTCCTGCCCACACAAGGAAACAAAATATGACATCTGTGTTCTCTTGAAGCAGAATGAGCTAACTCAAAGGTGCAAGATGAGGATTTAAAATAATACACTCACTAGTTAATTAACTCTCAATGTATTTTTGTTAGGTAAATATTAGGTTGGTTGTGATTTTTATTTTTAACATTCATGTTTTCACATCTTCAGTATTTTCTCAGGTAATTCCTAAACAACAGCCTTCTCTAGTCCTTGGAACAGGAAAGTAATTAATACTATAGCTCTCTTAGATTAAAAAAATAAGGCACTGTGTTAAGTTGCTTATCTCTCGAAACAGATGGCTTTATTGGTATCACAAGGGATGAAGATTGACAAATTTAATGCTCTTCCAGAGTCTAACACACTGAAATGCTACTGTGTTGGTACCAACATTTCTAGTTAAAAAACCTTTAGAGATGTTTCACTCCAATTGCTAGCATTCAGTTGTTTTTATGTAGTTTAATAGAGGTAAATACATGGGTGAGAATACGAGGTTTTATTAAAAACACAAATATCACTTTCAGTTTTTCATATTTGTTCAAAATTGTCTTTACTAATTATTAATTTTATGCCAAATGTCTAATGTTTTACTTGTTACCTTTCATTTTGGCAGGCCTATACAACTGAAACTAAGTGGTCTCTCAGATTCAATACAGCAATTAGTTGCTAAGTTATCCTGTATTGTGCTATTGCAACTGAAGACATTCACAAAAACTGTCTGAATGCTGTACAGCGTTGACTGCTGCTCTTGCAAGTATCTTTTCTAACCAAAACCATCTTTTTATCCTGAATCAAACAAAATTTAGTAATAACTAGTTAGTTAATTCAGTTGAGTCTAACTTCAATACTATAAAGCATTTCCTGAACACAGCCCCACAGTGCTAGAACGGCTTCCAGGTGAGGTCTGTGGGATGCTAGTGTAAGGATCGTAAGTATACATTTTAAATGCACAAAAAAATTTTAACTTCTAATTCCTAGAAAAAAGAATTCTCATGACCCTTGTGAGTTGGCAATGTGAATCATGCTGACTTTTGAAGTTATCTGCTCTAGATGCACCTAGATTTTGATTTCTAAACAAAAATGCCCATTCGTGTTTTAAAAATAAGAAGAGCAGATGATAAAACTAAGTCAAAAGCTGAACATCTCTGTGCTTTGCATACTTAATGGATCACACTTAGAAAGGATTTTATCACTGATGTAAAAACATCTCATATAACTTTAGAGGTCACTTTCTAAGAGTCAACTTTAAACTTCTTTTCACACTGATCCTGCTTGAGTTCCCTCCAAATCCTAGAGATTTGATTCTTCTGCCACAAGAACATTCAGATACAAAAAAAATCAATTACATCTGATGCTCTGCTCTGCTCCAAATCCTAGAGATTTGATTCTTCTGCCACAAGAACATTCAGATACAAAAAATTCAATTACAGCTGGTGCTCTGATAGGAGTGAGGAAAAGATTTGGATGCCTTGTGATTCATCTCCAATTTAACTTTGGAAAGCTGAACATTTTGCAAAAGAGATTTTTCAAGCAATCACAGATAATAGTATTTATAAAGCACATTGAATTCTTTCCAAGAAGGAATGCTACAAATTGACCATACTATGTATTCATCTAAATCAATATTTAATTAAATCATACCATTATCTTGTCAAATTCACACGTGTTCCTTTCAGGAGAGCACCACACATTTTAGAATAAGGAGGAAGAAATCTTTCCATAAACAGTTAAATAAACCACTTCCAAAAATTCCCAAATAATGTCCAAGGTTTATGTATACAATATTGTGCATCTGCTCAAATTATTTGATAATTTGATCTCAGTAGTCACAAAAAGCTTTTACTTTTTAAAATCCAGATTTTTTAGCACTTATGCCTGAAAAGAAGTGATCAGTAGAAAGAAATGAAAGGATGGCTCTATGTATCATGACAACTAACATACTGGTTGTGTCTGTTACCTGTAATAGAATTAGCCTTCCTTGCTTTAAAAATGCAAAAGAGCATTCTGGAAGAAAAAGCAAAAAAGTTGCATGACAAGTATATTCCTTTCTATAAGCAGCACAAACTTAAAACGTTATTAATGGCTTCTGTTTAATTCATCCCTCTCAAAGACTGTCCTCTGAGGCAAGTTTCTCTTCCATTATATCTTTCTGATGATATTTCATTTAACTTCAGAAGTATCAGAAGCTCCAATATTCAGTGGCTTTATAATTAATAACTATCTGAATTCTCTTTTGCTCAAAGATAAAGTCTTTTTTCATTTGTTTGCTTTCATCTTTTAGTAATAGTAGTTCTATTAGCAATAGAACTACTATTAGCAATAGTAGTTCATTTTCCAACTTCCATAAATTAATCCTAATATCATTTTCAGTTTGTATCCTGAAAGATCTGATTTCTTCTTGAGGAAACAATAGGAAGTCAATAACGGATTTGTTATATTTAGTTTATATTGGAAGCATGTATCAAACAGTTTTCAGATTCTTGTCTGTAAAATACAGGAGGTTCCTTGCAGAATTCTAGCCATGATATTACATCTGAAACATCTCACTCTTCCAATTAAGCAAAAGGAATAGTACAATATAACCCAAATAATTTATGTCATCTTTTAAACAATACTTACCAGCCGTCAGATGGCATATGAACTCTCCAAGAGCTGGAACTAAACAACCTGTTCTAATGGGTATTTGTGAAAAAAAAAACTACCTTAAGTACAGCATTAGTCTGTAGATAGTCTTGAGGATGAAACAGCCTTGTGTTTGTCAGGTGTCTTATTTATAACTAATAGCCTAATTGGATGTACAGGTGGATGAGAATCTAAATAACTCTTTTCCAGTTGGAAAAGTGTTCATTTATCTCATATATTAAAGGAACAGCTGTGTTAAGAAATGGTCAATTTCAGCAATTTCTCTCTCAGAATGAGCACATCTTCTATCACCCCTATCATACAATTCTAGTACAACGTTTATTAAAAGAAAACTTGCACATAGAAACATTTTAGAATAGACTGTATCTGTACCAAGAAAATATGCTTAGCTATTGCTTTAATTTTTTTGCGAGTCTTTTCTCATTTATAGTCTCTTTCAGTGATCATAATTCAAAAGCAATTACATCATAGCATGTTGCCATGGAAAATGAGATTATTTCCCAAGCAAATGGAGTAGTTGAAAGCCAACCTTTTATAAAGGAGGTCATCAAGCTGAAAATAAAATATCCTGTTATTGAGTTAAAAGTGTCAGAGAAAATTGCTATGCTTGAAAAAAGATGGTAAATGGAAAAAAAAAGTACTTTGTAACTGAATTTTTAAAACAGACACAGGCTTTATAACGGTTGCCTTAGCCAAACTCAGAATTTAGTAATTGGTTCCTTTAAAAAAAATAAACTGATAGTATATCTTTAAATTAGTAGAAAGATCATAAGAGGCAACAAAACAGGAAGCATTAGTAGAAAAATCCCTGGTTAAAGCAAATGGATTAAGTAAATGAATATCCTGGTAGTGGACATCAAATTGAACATACTTTGCTAAAGTGAATTGAACAGAGATATCTAACTTAAGAGTTTTCAAATTTCCCTGCAACATTTTCCATGTGAATTTTCAAAAAATTCCAAGTTATTAGCTCTGTAAGAGAAAATGCATCAAAATAACACAAATTGTCCTGCCTATGTGTCTCACTCTTCTACTGTTAGTTTGATCTTTGGCCTGTGGACTGAAAAGCCCAAGCAAGTTTCAGATGTGTGGCATTTGGGGGTAATTACTATGTAGAGACTTGCCAATTGGACATGAACTGTGACCAGTAACTCGTTCGCATCAGATTCAGAGCAGCTGTCAAGTAATTGTAACGATCAGGCATGCTGGTCTGTAACAAAGCTAGTCATCTAGAGTTCAGCCTTGCAGATCCCAAATGATATACTTTTAATGTACTTTTGATTGTACTTTTAATGTACTTCTCAAATCTCATGTGTTTTTCATTTCACCCTTTACTGAAAAGTTATGATTAATGTACTCATTTCTTGATCTGTGCTGAAATTCATAGGATGTGTGATTAAATATGTATTTGAAGATTAATTAACTTGCTTTGAGCAATCAGATAGTGTCTCTACAGTCTGTAACATTATCTTCAGTAGAGTAATAAGACTTTTCCAAAATCAACTTTGTTTCAAAGCATGACGAAAAGCAGCCAATCCTTCTGTTGATAAAATCTCTTCAACAGAAATCTCCTTTAAAGAAACAAATCTGCTTTTAAAATATGATCATGAATATAAACAACAACAACAACAATGAAACTGTTAGTAGGGAGCTACTACAAATAAAAATTCTGTAAACTAAGCTGAAGATAACAAATAGAAAAAGAAAGGGGGACACATGTCCCTTGGTTAATTTGCTCACAATGGAGCATATTGTTTTGACAGCACAGGTTTTTTTAAGGTTGAATAATACCATGCATGTGGATTCTTAAATATTTTTGATTTTAGTGGTGCTTTATCACACCAGCAGAGTTGGCTATTGTACTAGCAAAACACTCTCGATAGAAACGAAGGTGTATTAAATACATCACACTGCACCAATGATTATGTGAGCTCTACTGAGAAAAAAATGCAGTTTTGGCATTCCAATTTGTAAATTTTAAGGACTTTTACTGGTATAATTCAAATGAACAAGGATCACAATAGTTTGCACAGCCACAGCAGCATAAGGCTGCTATATTAACTTATCGATAAAGGAGAAGTGCTAAACTAATGTAGGTTTCAGTGATTAGAAAAAGTATCTGTGCCAGCACTTGCTTTTTCATTGTAAAAATAAAACAAGAAGAAGAAAGAAGGAAAAAGGATATATTCTCAAACTCTCAATATGGTACAGAAATTACTAGTTTCAGAGATTTTTGCTAAGGAAATACAGAGATTTCATTCAGCAGTCTTTTCTCCCCATTCCTATTGCTTTTCATACCTGTAATTATTTATCTAACTACTGTACAGTAAGCAACACTAACTGTAAAAGCAGAAGAGAGATTGTATACTGCTAAAAGATGTGATCGTTTATGTGGTTTATGATGACTGCAATTTAAAATCAGATTGTTTTATTGAGTGGAGATCTATATCTACATAGTGCCATATGTAAATCCAGTCAATGAAAGCGAACATATGGTTCATTTGAGCTTGTCTTCCTTCAGTGGACTTCCTTCAGTATGGTGTTGGCATACTGCCTTGACCTTCTAGGTAAGACAGCATGGAGATATTTAGCGTTTTATGACAGCTGTGACCATCAGATGCTGAAAAAAAAAAAAAAAAGAAAAAAAAAAAGAAAAAGCTACTGTGGAAAACAAAGGCCTGAAAAAAATGATTGAAAAAAAAAGAAGGGAAATCCATCGTGGTAGAATAGAATAGAATAAAAGTTCATCGTCAAGACACATTACTAATATAAAGATGAAAAGCCACTACTTTGCATAATAAAAATCTAAAAATAATTGTTGTAAATGAACCCTGTAATAGTTCTGAGTTATTAATTTCGCTCATATTCTTGAAAATTAACCCCAAGATGTTATTTGAAATGCTTTTTTTGGTTTGTTTTTGCTTTCTATATTCCTTTGCACAATTAAATGATAATGCTCAGGAAATAGTTTTTTCTTCAATTTAATTTCAAACAACTTCCAAATAAACAAAGAAAAGAGGTGATATTAACACATAAAAGAGTAAAAGGTGAATAACTGGGATTTACTGAGAGCAAATTACTTATCTCCTTAGTGAACAACAACATAACAATTATGTCACTGTGGTAACTACAGAGAAATATTGAAACTGACCATCAGGAAATACAGAGCCCACCGAGGCCAGACCTTTTCTAAACAGACATTCTGAGAAGTGCTCATAGCTGCTCATTCCCAGTCCAGTGTCGTTTTCTGTCACAATCTACAGAAATACTGTTCTTGTAATTAAATAATGTAAGAACTGCAAAGACAGGCTTCTGAAATATTGCTTTCAGTTTTTTCTTCTTTTTTTCCTCCCACTTTCCCCAGATTGCTTCAGTGAGTGAACATAAAGTGATTGGGAAACCCTTTACCTCATATACTAAAAATGTCTAGCAGCCCTTGGTGATATGAGGGCCAAATCTGCATTCATGACAGCTATATGTCATGAGTTTCCTGGCAACTAGCAGAAAGCTAGAAGCTTCGTACCGAAGAGGATTTAGGGTAACCTAGGTTGGTTATTGAAGGTTAAAAAGAAAAGAAAAGAAAAGAAAATTGCATAATGAATTTAGTTTACAAGAGCAAAAGCGGGAGAATGGTTTGAGAAAAGCTTAGGATTTCTGATGACAACATAGGAATTGGAAACAAGGATGGTCAAGTTGAAAAAACGTATTAGTTTAATTTGAGAAGAAAAAATTATCCATAAACCAGCAGCTCTTCCTTATATCTGGCAAAACACAGCAGTACTCTGCTAATGTCATTTAAAAAATGAAAGTTTTTAACAACTGAAGAGATGTATTTATCACAAATACTATAATCATCTCCTACAGAGATATTTGGTCATATTCATGTTTCTGAGGAGGCCTTAGTTTTCAAGATCAGTAAGATGATGTTTGTAGAATGCTGGAGTAAAAATTCAAGTTAAAACACACTTTTTTTTAGGACTGTTTTCTTGGTCTGTTGGTATGTTTAGATTCACTTAGCATGCTTAGCACTCTATATCTGTGTTAAAAGTCTCTCTGGAGCATCTTTTTTTTTGCTTTTTTTCCTCTTCTCCTGGATAGTCTCAATGTGCCATGGTAACATAATAGAATTATAGCTTCTGGTAATGTTCTACTTTTTCATGGTGCATTATTATATAGAAATAAATGAGTAATATGTTAACTGACATAGAGAAGTTACACAAAGTTTTCTTTGAAAATGTATGGTTCTTATGTATAGACTCAGGCACTACATTTTTTGCTTAAATGCAGGGAAGTCTTTAATATCTCTTGCAAGGTTACTTTCCCAGTTTGCTACACTTCCTGGTGCAATGATTAAATAAACAATTTTCCTGTGTCACAAACAGTAAAACTAAATACTGTACTCTTTGGTTAGTAACACAAGCAGTCAATTCTACTGGCAGCATTTGAAGTTAATTGTGACAATTTCCTAACTAAAAACTAGTTATAATAATGGTGGCAGATTTCATTTTTTAAAAAATGTTTGAAATGGTAGGATATGTCTGGTTAGTTAGTGTCTATTTAGAAAATAGCCATGTACCAAGGATTCATCCTTGTCTCCTAAACAGAATATTCTACGCTACTTAAAGAGATCGACTTTTAGGATCAAGGATATTCACCCAATTACATGTGCAGGATCAAGCTTTGCCACTAGAAAGAATAAAGTTGGTAACCTGGCTGAGAAAGAAATTCCTTCAGAAAAGGCCAAATAACCTGCTTAAAAAGTTTTATCTTGATTGATACAACACAGGTCCCATTTACAAACCCTCTGCTCCAGATGTGGAAGAGTTTACAGTACATCACAGCACACTGTTTTTTGCACTTCCTACAGTAGTATTATAAATAATATTGGCTCAAAATCAGTTTTTCTGACACAATACAGATTTTAAACAGATTTTAAATACAGAATTTAAACAGATAGGAATCAGACTTTTAGATATACACTTAAAATTCCAGGCTTGAATTATTTTTCACAACATTTTTGTAGGAAATTAATTTTCATTTATTATGTGGGAACAGCAGCTCTGCTATTTCATTGGAAATGTTTCTAGAGACCTGAAAAAAAAAAAACAAACCCATTTCCACAGCTTCAATTTATGGGCTTCTCAATATAATATTAGCTTATCTGACAACTCTATCAGAATATCTCCTAACGGAAGACTAAAATCTAGGAAATTCCATCTCTTAGCAAGGGATTTCTTAAAACGCACAAAACCAATTGAGAAAATCCTACCATATTTGTGATGCAAACTCATTAAGAGCAGGAAAAGTAACATTTTTGAACAGGTGATTTTTAATTTGTTTGTTTTTTAGTGACGTAAAATTTTACTCTAATATTTGTCAAGTGAGCTTAGGAACTCTATTTTTTTTCCTAATGATTCAAGATACATCCACGTAAACTTTTTCTGAAACAGGTTCAAACATATTTTGAGAGAGAAACATATAATAAGCCAGCAGAAAAAGAAAAGGATTGGTTCATTACTTACCTAGCCTTGTTTTGCCAGTTACCTTCCTGATGATAAGGTTTGTGGAGTTTTTTCTTTCTGTTCATTTTATTTTGTTTGTTTTCATTTTGTTCATTTTGTTTTTTTTTTCTTTTAAAATATATTTGCATAGGCATGTGAGCATTTCTATTGATTATGCATGCATTCAAATAAATGCCTCTAAACCTCAGCTCTTCAGTTTGTACTGAAGTTATCCTTAAGCTCCAAATTTCAAATTATCATTATCACAGCAGTTGTACTTACTGCAAGTCTCAATTTAACAACATGGAGCCTTCCCAGAGGTAACTGTGATTTTGTAGCTAGTAATGAATGCACATCAACAAGTAAATATTGGTTGGGTATTAATTTGCCTAGGCACAATGTGTAACAGAACCCCAGTTAGTGAGCTGAATTCAAATCACCACAAACAACAGGGCTGGAATTGCATGTTTCAAACTGGAAGAAACTTTGTTCACTGGAGAACTCATATACTCATGTAATTGTACCATACATAATAGTGCTGATTTACTGACTGACTAGAAAAGGAATTCTGTTAGACTTCAGAAAAGCTATTCTTTTTACAAGAAATTTACAAGTATTACCCTTGGCTTTTCTGTTGATACCAAGCTTTGTGTCTATAAGTTTATTCCAGCTGTGATGTATGTTGTATTTAAGGCAGTATACTTTTTTTGGGGGGGCAAAATTCAATAAGATATTTTCTAACAATGGAATTCATAATATATATAGTATCAAGATAAAGAAATCTTATTAATATAATTGTATGTCACAGTGTAAGAGGCCGATAAATGTAAGTTGGCAGATTCTAAATGTAGATGACAAATGCTTACTTAGAATTTGGAATATTAAAAAAAAGATAGCTGTACAAACACTTAATATGACACCTCTCTTTAATATCTGCTTTTCACTGGTGATGTCTTTTCCCTGTTTCTAACCCCTACGAATGTGGCTCGCTGGCTGCTGACATGTTATATCATCACTTCTGACTCATGCCTTAGGAGACAGAAACTTCAAATTAGGTGGCTTCATAGGCACCAGATCCTGCTGTGCCCTTTTCCCCTATATGTTTCTCAGCAAAATCAGAGAATTTTTTAAGCTTTATGTCCTGGCTGGTAGCAGCAATATCTATCTATATCTGTTAAAGTAGGGAGAATTTTAGAATTCATTTATAGGTTTCTTACCTTCTCTTGGCAAGCTGTGATCAAATGTGTTGATAAAAGGCAAAGGAAAGAGGGCTCTTCTCACTACACACACTCAGGAATTTCTCTATAGAAAGAAATAAAAGTTTAAGCTATAAATTGCAAGTCTCATTGTAGATCTGTGTCTGTCCCTTCATCATTTTCTCTGACTGCAGTGAACACCTGACAAGAACTCTTGCACTTCTGATTGGGTTTTTAGCCTGAGGAATGTCTGGTTGTAGCTTTTATTTTGCATATACCACACTATTATAATTATTCATAAGTATCACAATTATTATTACAATTCTAATTTTTATAACTAGATCATGAACCAGACTAAAAAGTGCACAAAGAGCGTATTTTAGATTTTTAATTTTATATTGACAATGATATTGACAATAATTTTTATTGATAGTTTTGGCAACAATAAAAACAACAAATCACACTGAATATTCTTCAGTGTGCTCTTGTTATCATGTTTAAGAAGATGAGGCTCAAGCAACAGCAGAAAGAGGATTCTTTCAAAAGTATAATCAGTATCAATAAGTTGCTTTCCCTTTGCCTGAAATATTATAATTTCTATTATTATTTGATAATGCTTTTGAATAAAAAGGGTAATAATGTTTGTTATGCTGTTTTGTATGCATCCAGTTGGAAATACTGGAGTACCACCCTTTTCATAGTGGAATACAAATCTGGTCTTAATACTCTGTCATTCATGATTATAGCATTCCTTAACACACTGAGTTCAGTCAGTATCATGTGAACTATTTGTAATTGATGTGCACCGATTCCAGGTGAATTTTTCCAGGTGAAATGTTTTCACTTTTGGTAGTATCATCTATGCTGTCTTGAAGCACTATAGATAGGTCCAGATTTTATACTTCAAATGAAAGTTGACTTTTGAGACATCTCTTCAGATTCAGTGTTTTGATATTGGTATTTCAATTTTGTTAACTACATGAAAGAGTGATCAGCTAAGAAGTTTGTTTCTAAATCCAGAAGATGGACTTTTTACTGATTTGCAAAAAGTCAGGAGAAGTTTGACTTCATATGTGCAATTTTGTACATCTTTTTCAAGTCTTATAGTATGGCTATTCTGTGTCACAGTGGACAACTTGAGCATTCCCTTAAGAAGAAATAAGACGTATACTATAGCTCCCTTTTTAGTAATAATTTTGCAAAGGATCCAAAGCAAATAATATTAGGGATAACCACCTCTATTCCTTTATCATAAAGGCACAAAAAATTGCATATTTTGCAATTAAAGGATTTTTAATGTGAGAAACATCTGAAAAGTAGAGAGAAAAAATCAACTTAATAATTATTAAAGTGTCTTCTATGGTACTCTAAGAAATTGATCTTTGTGTACTGTGTAAATAATAATAAAAAAGATACTGCCTCAACTAAAACAAAGACTAAGGGAGTGTCACTTAAAATAGAATGTCTTTTAGAAGTCTTTGAAAGACAGTCAGGGAAATAAGTTTCTGAAATAGAGCTCTAAACCGTTTCATTCTATATCCCTTCCATTAATTGATTTAAACCATTACAATAGAGGAAAGTAATCTCAAAAAATGTTTCCCTAATTGCCTTGGCCTCTGAACCTGCAACAATTTAGATTTCCCCAGGTAACTTCTCCTTTCCCTTGAATTATATAAAGCGGTATATTTCATGTCCTTTCCCCTTTGTCAGGATTTTCATTATGAAATATCAGCTTTAAAAAGACATTTTCTTAACAGATAATTTTGTAATGCTTTCCTATTAAAACTTTAGTTAGAAACTCAACAAATAGCACTGTATTTTATGGGCCCTATTTTCATCTTATTTAAACAAAACTTCCATACTTTTCCAGGATAATTTTTTAAAAATAGTTTTCGTAAATGATCCTAAACCAAATTCCATGGCTGGAAACAAAACCAAATAAACGAGAAGAATAGCTTATGATATAACTGAAGTTGAGGTGAAGGCAGACAAAGGTGAAAATCAGAAATATGAATGTTTAAAGTAGGCTCTCAATAAGAATGCAGTTGTTCTTCCAGTAATTGCTCATGTTTCATTCATGAGAATATGCTGAAGTGAATATTTTTGACAGTAAGAGCACTTGCAATTTACACATCCTTGCAAATTCATCTTTTGTGTGGAATGAAACTTGAAAGTTATTAACTGGAAAATTCTGCAGAGGAATATATCTGGGAATCTGTGACTTGAAAAAGTTTAGAAGCAAAAGTCTGCAGCTTCACATATTCACTTCTTGATTTGCTGTTTTTGAATGAGAAAGAATGTGTCGAAGCTTAGTAGTTAGACACCCTTCTACTGACAATCTTTTTATTTCTAACTCATATTTTCCCAAGAATGCATTTGCTTTCACTCATTTTTTCCTCAACAGATGTCTGTAAGTACGTTAAAGGAAATAAAATATTTAGATTGACAGGCAATTTATACCTGAAATTGCAGCCTTCTTAGCACATATTTGTTGTTTTAGCATAAGAACTATAATTTAAATGACATAAATATTGGAGTTAAGGGCTTTAACATAGAGCATCTTCAGCACTACTTTGTCTTGGAAAAAAAAATGTACTCCAACCACAGATCCTTTCTTTAGTAGTTGAATATTTAAAAAAAAAAAAAAAAACAAACCAAACTTGTAAGAGCATAATTAACCACGGGGTATCTGCTTCTGTCATTTCTTATTGTCAAGCATTGATCTGAGATGAAAAATTCAAATAGAATTGACTGTGGCTGCCAATATTTATCGATCACTCAAAAGAGGCAGTCAAGAATCACAAGATAACTTTTTTTCCTTTTGAAGTGCTGATTATAACATTGGCATAGTAAGGAGCATTTATGACTGTATCGTCTTTTCTCTGTATGACCATTTCCTGTTATTTCTTTGGATTTAAGAATCAACAAAATCTATCACAGTAAGGAAAAAAAAAATCAATGTTGAAGATTATTTCACTTTTCATTACAGATTGAGTACAAGAAAGAAAACAAGCCAGTTAGAAACTAGAAAACTTACGCCAAGACACCAAATCATAAAACATTGCTGACTAATACCAGGAATGTAATCCCCAAATGGAAAATAAATTTCAAGTTTGTCTGAAAGAGATTTTTAGCTACTTCACTTATATAACATACTATAACTACTCAAATCTACTTTGCTGAGAGTTTTAGTCTCCTAAAAAGCTATTTTCTTTGGCATCAATTACTAAATAGATAAACTGAAAGGGGTTTTTTAAGGGAATATTTTATCATCAGAAGTTTTGTCAGTCTTGAGCCCTCTGAAAATCAAGATGATTCCAGAGCAGAAATTCTTGTTTAAAAATAAGTTATATTTATCCAGAAATATTCTGGATAAATTATTCTGGAACCGATCTAAATAATTTAATCATAAATGTATTATAAAACCATTGCTATATGTCACAAAAAAAAAATGAAACCAAAACTAGTAAAAAAACAGAGCTATGCTATTTCAGTTCATAAAACATATATTGATTGGGAAGTTAAATCACGGTGAGCATATACTTCTTTGATGCATGCAGACAGCAATGGAATTGCATACAGGTCGATCAAAGACAAGTTTGGCCATTAGGAATCTAATGACCAGGAACTTTCAGTAAGACAGCTTCCAAACTTTCTTGCCCAAATTCAGATGCACCATCTTTTAAAGTGTATTTAAGTAAATTTTCATCTGAATTCCCACTTGCAAAATAGATTTAGGAACTGAGAGGGGGGAAAGATGTAATTTGTGAAGGTATTTAAGCACTTACTCATCCCTATGCCAACTCTTCTAAGACTTTCTGAAGTACCAGAGCATGTTAGATCCTTCTGTTCATTTCAGCATCCACTGACTTTTCACATATAAAACCAGGAATTTGTTCAAATCCTTTTAGATGTCTCAGATGTTTCTACATCTACAATTCATAAAATTCCGTCCCAAGTACAGATAGAATGAAGTGCTTTTTAGGTTTTTACAGGATCATTACCAAATACCAAACTCCTTAGAAATTCAAATGTCATATGTGTTGTGACTCTCTCAGTTTACAGTACCAGCACCTTCCTTACTGTTAATTAACGATGTGCAATACTAATTACACTCATCAGAGTAGATGAGTGTTTTCAGGTGTACCTCTTTCCTATAGAAATAACATGAACAGTATTCTCTTTTGTGTGTTAACATTCATCTGCTTCTGTTTCTTAATTATTCAATAGCAGTGACAGCAATTATTTTCATATTTGCTTCAAATAAATTGTTGTATTGGGTTTGTAGTAGGGATTTTTGGTAGTAGTGGGGAGAGGCTGCAGTGTGGCCCCTGTAAGAAGCTGCTCGAGGTTCCCCAGGTTGCAAGTCATATTTTTTCTCCTTATGACTGGAAAATCAGACAAAATCTTCAGATACACTCTTAGCTCTGACCAGGCAGGATAGGTAAACATCTTAATAAGTCCATAGTGTGGGCTGAATGCTCCTAGACTCCAAAGCCAGTCAAGGGCAATTAACTTTTCTTGACAGCAATAGACTTTTCATTTCCCTACCAAGGCTTGTTGAGTTTTACCTAAAGTATTTGAAGTTATATTAGTCAGTCTTCATAGTCTCAGAGCTGTGTTTTGCTACTTGACTTGCACTGCTAAGAACAATCTAACCCTATTTTTGTGGCAATTTCAGGAAATTAAAGATCCCTTTCTCACTTCCTGAAGCCTGGCTCACTTATAGTACTGAGATTAGAATCTACAGTCCTGTCTCTCTCTGGATTATCATTTTATTCTTCTTCTGTATATAATAATTGTGATTATTTTAACATCTGATTAAAAAGGAATCTTCAGGAATTAAGAAACTACCTTTCTATTCACTTTCTAAAGACTAATTTAACTCATTTTTGGTCTTTGAAAACTATGTATCTATTACAAAATTTAGTAAAATACAAAAGAAAACCCAAACCACTATGTTCTTCAGCAAATACAGAACCAATAATTTTTTTGTATAGAAATCAGGACCTCAGCAGCAAACTGTCATCTTGTAAGATTGGCAAATAAAAATAAAGAGCAAGTCAAATCATGAGACAGATTCGTGACATTAGGAACAAGTAAGTTAACCAGTCCCCTAGCTTCATCAGATCTGAAGGGCTAGGAAACTATAATTCTTTTTTACATTGAGACATTAAATACACCTGTTTTTACCAGGAGAGCCTTCCTCTACTGTTTTTGTCCTATTCCTCCTTCCCAAGGTCCGGGTCCTCTATTGGCTGGGAAATAGATTCCCTGTAATCACTCTGTGGTAATTGTTTATGAAATTCTTATTATTTGTTCATGTGTTCTAGAAGAAGTGCCTTAGATACTTCTTGCAAAAAAAAAAAAATCCCAAACCCTTATAACTATATTCAAACTGAAGCTTAATTGTGTGTTTTTGTTTCTTCCCAGTATTTTGCAGTTGTCATAAACCCATTCCAAGATGGTGGTTCCTTGATTCACACTTGGATTAAAAAGCAAAACTATCTGTGAACAATACTCTGTTCTCTATTTGTCTGAGTAGCTTATACATCACACTGCTAAAGAGGAGAAAGTATTTCAGATTTAACATGTCTACTACTGAAGTATTTTAAAAACACATTCCTACATATATAGCTTTTGGACCGTCCCTGAAGGTTTCCTCTTTCCAATACTGCATGGTCTGAGCTGAAGAGATTGGTTTTCTACCTTACTGGGAAAGCCAGAACAATCTTTCCTCCTCTGTGTGATATGACAACCCAGAATGTAAATCAGGAATGGTTATTTGTCATAAGATGCCTTAGTTATATTATCAATAATGCTGTTACCATTAGAAATCTGGTCTCGTGGCAGTCCTGATCTTGTAAAGCTGTTATGCAGTTTTTTACAGCAGTGACCTTTAATGTAGCAAAATAAGTTCAGCTTCTTTATATATATATATATTTATACTTCTGTACATATATGTATATGTGTTGCCGTTGCTGGCAACACTACCTGGCAGTCCACACTGATCTCCTAGCTCACTGACTGCTGAAGTGATTTGATCACCGCATACACTGTATGGATGATGCTCAGTTTCCG
The DNA here is from genome assembly GCA_013401255.1 of Urocolius indicus. Lineage (NCBI taxonomy): Eukaryota > Metazoa > Chordata > Aves > Coliiformes > Coliidae > Urocolius > Urocolius indicus. Next base: position 16,528 of record WBNH01003428.1, on the reverse strand, counting down.
CTTTATTGTTTATGTTAT
>WBNH01003428.1:0-16349 GCA_013401255.1 Urocolius indicus | reverse complement strand
TGAGGGAGCCTTGGCACAGGCTGCCCAGAGAGGGTGTGGAGTCTCCTTCCTTGGAGGTCTTCAAGATCTGCCTGGATGCAATCCTGTGCAACTTAATCCAGGTGGACCTTCTTCTGTGGGGGGTGGGGGTGGGGGGGGTAGACTAGATGATGTCTAAAGGTCCCCTCCAACTTCTAATATTCTATGATTCTATTATTCCTCTATCGATTTCCAAAGGAAGATAAATACTAATAAGAAACATAAAGAATATATTAAAAAAGTAAAATTTGTGTTTCTGTATTGGATTATCCATGTCAAGCCATTTGACCACTCTCAGCATAGGTGAGATGTGATAAGCATAGGTGTGATTAGATAATTTCTCTGAGCCTTCATTATTTGCAGTTGACAAAAAAAAAAAATTAAACTAAGATACAGAATAAACATCGCAACAGATAACCACATTTACTCCATCTTGTACAATGTAGTATAGAAAAATTAAAAGAAGGATAAAAGCTTAATTGAGAAGTAATCATAACTGCAAACTGTACCATTAGGAGCTAAAATTGTAATTTTAACAGACTGTGTTATCTTTTATTGCAATCAGATTTCTTATTAGTGCCCTAAACCAACAAATATTGATACCTGTGAAGATACTCAATCCCGATAACCAGATTGATGACTAGAAGAAATAAATACTTGGGCTGTAGCCAAGTTGTTTTTTGTAGCTAGTGTTGTGTGGTAATTGTTTCAAATAGCGTAACTTCAAGTTTTATCTTTTACTATACCAGAGCTACTAGTTACTGATTTCTTAACTAAGATTTTACCTAACTAAAGCATGGAAAGGCAAGCTTTCCTAAGAAGGGAAAGGGGTGGCTCTTCTTCACACAATCTGACGAATATCTTTCCTTTGTGTAAGATCTTCACTGCTGAACTATTTTGAAGGGAGCAGCAGGCATAGCACAGAAAAGCATGCATCATCTTCCTCCTGGTTTATCAGTTTTCTGTAATACTTTATTTTCTGCCTGTCTCCCATATCTTAATTAAAAGCTTATTGTTCTTCTACTGGAAGCCCTATATAAATGTTCTGCTTATATTTCTCATCACATTATTTCTACCAACTTGTTTATTTTTCTTTTTTCATACATCTTTCACTAATGTTTTCTCTCCTATTGCCCTCTGGATTTTTGCCTTTTGTTTTATAATCTCTCTCTCTCTCATGTTTGCCATCACAAATAAAGACAAGCCATGGTTACAAGTTTGGACAGAAGTTGCAGAAAAAAATACAACTGCCCCTAATCAAAAGTGCTCCCACCTGTACTGAGAAATAATGTGTGGATTCCATGGAGAAATTTCTTTACTGCACAGTATTAAGAAATCACAGAAGATGCAATATAAACAGTATCAGCTTCAGTAAGCATGATACACTGTAAATTACACACACTAGTTAGAAACAGCCTATATTTGTGTGAGGTTCTGTTTTAGAATGAGTATTTCAGAGTTTTAGTAAAATTATGGCTTTAAATTTAGTGCTTTTGATCCATGTAAACAGATTTTAATTGATAAAGTTTCAGTTTTAGCTTAAGCATTGTATGTCAATACTGACCATGACATTCATATGTTTGGGGACATTCCAATAATGCAAGAAATTATGGTAAAAAGCTGTTTATATACCTAATCTAGTCATGAAATTTATACGACTGTCTTAATGAAATGAATACCAAGTAGTCTATATATGTAGTAAAATAGCTGAAGTAAATATTAGTCCTAGACTGATATTTGGGACTAAAGAGTTTCTATTGGGAAATACTTTCTTCTGAAAACCAGATGGCTTGAATCAGACAGAAGCTCTATTCAAATGAGATGTAGTGACTGACAGTAAGAAATGGTCTTATATTTCATTAATTGCTTCAGAATCTATTTGGAATACTAATATTTACCTCATCTTCCAAGAATGTTTCAAAATGCAGATTATACTTTCTTTGAAAAAGTCACTTTCATCATTCAAACCTCATCTATATAAACTTTGTTCAATTGTTCTTGCTTTATAATCCAGTGTGACTAATCATGCCTTATGCATATGCTTCGTATTATTAATATTATTAAGTATCAGTATGTTATTTTCACATTTTGGTTCTATAATTCAGGCTGAGGAGTTCTGTTCTACTTCAATAAAGAATTATTCTGTATGAGGCAATATTATGTTGTTTATTGGGACTTAAAAATCCATTATACATGTATTTCAGAGATCAGTGAACTGCAGAGCAACTATTTAATAATTTCAAACATGCCAGTATTTTTTCAACTGTTGCTAATCACCAACTTGACATTTTCAGACAGCTAATTGCAAGAATTATCTGAGCTTTCTTAATTATATGCATGCAACAGAGTGCATCGCTATATGTCTGTATGGACACATATTGATATTTCCAGCTGTAGGATCACTGTATTTTCCAGATACATATAACTCAGACACTTGGATCTGTGATATTCTTTGCAATGTTTCGATGGTAGCACTAAAATGTGATATTCTGAATCATTTTCCATCAGCAAGTTGTCTTTAATCTAAAAGTAATGCTTCTAGCAACAGATACAAAACCATAATTAATTAATGTAAGACAGAGGGGAATAGTTTTGCTGAAGTGTTCTTCCTTTTAAATTTTCAGAAGTGATTTCATGGTGTAGCAACACTTTATGCCTTCTAACTACACAGAAATCTATTTACTGCTGTCCAACCATGACGTTTTGTTCTCTCTCACTAAAGAAATGTAAGATGTCTCCAAAACCTGGTCAGAGCATATGTCAGAGAGGCCCAGTGAACAGATATTTTCTTGTTTTCAGCTCCAGTTATCACACTGACATTTTACAGAGACTTAAACCTGAAAGAGACCATCAAACTTACACGCCACATCCTTAAGCTGTACTAACTCTGAACAGCCGACAATGTTTACTACACAATGTCTAAGGTATGGCCAATAAAGAAGAAATCATATGCAAAACTGTGTTCACAGCAGCCAAGGTTTTCTAATAAACTCAAGATGTTATCTGCAAAGGCAAAGAAATGATGCTAAATACAACAAACAAATCTGCAAGTCTAGTAGGGCATAGTAAATTTACAGATGTTTGCAAGGCATTTTTCTTCAGGTAAAAGTAAAGCTAAATCTTCCCTCCAAAGGAAAACAAAAAGTAAAACTAAACCAAAACAAAAAAAAAGGTTTAGGAAACAGTAGTTCTGTCACAACAATCAGGTATAAAGTAGCAAGGACATATTTCTCTTAATGTATTAGGCTGAGGTGCCATTTGCTACTACCAGAGTATCCCCAGGTGACATTTGCATAGCAAAGCAAGTTAATATAGCTGAATTTTTGCTCTTAAAATTTTTGCCTCATAATCCTACCCACTGGTGAGGTGTTTGTTGGTAGCAAAGAGATGGGTCGAGGTAGCGTGTTACATTGACATGATCCATGTAATGACAAACATAAGTGAAATCCTGATTCAATGGCAGAAGTCTATTAATTAGGTCCAACTTGATGAAGCCACTATCACCTTTAAACAAAGGAGTTTCAGGGCACGTAGCAAGATTGGCAGATAAAAGTAATTTGAAACAAAAGGTGTGATATGCTAAAGAATAAGATGACTTGATAATATCAAAACCATAAGATTGTACACGCAAGAACATGTGTACATAGTTCATCTTATCCTCCTTTTAGTGAAATTCACTTTTGTTTCACTGAATGGATTGTTGCTCACTAAGTTAAGTAAAAATTATATCGGTTATTAAACTATAATAAGCATACTTAGTGGAGAAGAAAAAAGGCAAACATTTTACTTCAACGTTTGTAGTTAGAAGAGTGCAAGAAAGTTTTGTGGTGACTAACTTATCAAAAGACAAGAAAAGACAATGTTATGTTGCTAGTCACAAGTTGCAAGTGCTTAATTTCTTTGTTTCAAATATCTTGCTGTTCATATTACAAACATCGCCCAAAGTGAAATGCTGACAACCTCTAAAAATGTTTAAATGAGCACATTTTTCTCATCCTATACAACTTCACTAGAAATAATAACTTCTGTATGCATTTATGAACTAAATTTCAACTACTTGACTTAAAAACGCAAGACATAAACATCCAAAGCAGAAGGTGAGGATGAGGTTATGCACGCTCCCTGCAAGTACATCTGGAGGGCTCACAACAGCCAACAGTCTAAACTGTTTCCTTTGAACTTGATGAGCACAGTATGCTTCAAGGAACACAAGTCATGATACGGCTTTATACAACAAGTTCTAACCTTTCAATTGCACACAAAAGTAAGTGGAAAATGATCTGCAGAGACAAGGCATAGCTTGATGTGAAGTATTACTATCCAGTTAAGTACCAGGTATGCCATCTTTCTAAGCTGGATTTGTGAAAAGCCTGTGACCTTTGCATTCCTTGGGCTCTTCCTCAGCTAGTATCAAAGTACAGATGTATAAACACAGGTGGGGAGCAGCTATCATTCTGAATTTCCTGAACAAGTGTTCCTCTCGCCAGTCTCCATCTGCAAACTGTAAGAAGGCAAAATGGCTCATCGATCAGAGGGTATATTTTTTTTCTCAGGTCCACGTATGGTAACAATAAAAAGCCTTGTCTATGGGTTCAGTAGGAGTAGCTCAGAGTATTGGGATACAGTTATTTGCCTCACTGTAGAAAACCAAAAGGCACAGCAACATTACTGTCATCAGTTCTCCCATTTCATTAACTAGTGAGGTGAAGACCCTCTCCACTCCTTACCTCCCTTGTCCCTGGGAACTGTGTGGTTTTATTTCCCAGTTATATAGGAAATGTTTTTAGAAGATGCACAGCATGAAAAATGCTAAGACATGAAAAATAACTAATCTATCTGTTAAGTGTAATTTATTTGATTACCAGTGCATTGGTTCCTATATAAATAACAAAGCCTATATAAATACCACCTGTAAATGCACATTGGTGTCAGACTGCCTGAATCACTGATACTGCCGGCACTAATGCAGGTCTCATTTCTTCTCAGTCTTATTTCCTCTCTCAGGTTAACCTCTCGAACAGGCCCTTTGGTGCAGTAAGAGGCATAAGACCTGTACAGTGTTTACTTTGGAGAGAAAATATATTTCAGATTAAAAAAAAAAAAAAAGAGTTTAGAGATAAGCATAAAAAATGTCAGAACCATCACTTCAGCTATATTGGCTAAAATACAACATCCCACAGTTATTATCTATCAGCATTACATAGAGCTAAAGGGAAGTGGAATCCATTAGTCATTTAGTAATTATGGAATTCTTCTATTTCAAAGTAAGGTCAAAATTTGTAAAAAAAAAAAATTGCACTAATTACTAGCATGCATCATCTTGGCTGTCATTTTATTTTCACGACAGATGCAGGAAAGCTGGAGGATCAGGTCAGACTGCTCAACTTGCATTTATTCAGCCTTGAATATTGGCTGAAAAAGGAAATTATAATATAAACAAAACATTAAAATATATAAAGATATAGAAAAAAATAGATAAGGACAAAAACTTGCCAGTTTTCACTGTTTACATTTGAAGACTTAGGAATTAATGAAAATCTGAAAAAAGGTGACACTGAATGGTGCCCAACACTGCAAAATAATCTTACTTGGGCATCTACCTAATTTTTAAAGATTAGTTTCCCTCAAAGCATCACCAGAGAAAAATTCTCAAAGCAAGCTCAAATATATTTTTCGAAGTTACTAAACAGGCAGAGATAAATATTTGAAAGTATCATTTTCTCCAGGAAACTTTCGTTTATCCCTTCTGTTCTACACTTAAAACTAAAAAAATTACACTCCCTCCATCTCTCCAAAAGATAAATATTCTGGGTCGGTTCTCACACTGATACAAAAACATGCTGAATAAACAGAGCCATGATAATTTATAGTAGCTGTAGAATTTTCTCTTACTAAACTCGGTTGCTGCCAGGCTGTTTTCTATAAACAGTTCTAGAAACAGATATCTGTTAATCCAGCATTTTAACAGGAAAGAAGTACCAGTGTTACTTCCAACTTGAAACTTCAAGAAGAAAATCTCAGAAATGAGTGGAATATTTATCCAATGTATTCCAAGTGAACAACACATGAAAATAGTTTGGAATAAATACATGTTTAAACCATAAATCCTGATGAACTACCACAAGGGATTTTTCACAGAAAAGAGCTGCAAGAGCTGGTTTGGGGTGGGGTTTTTTTTGGTTTTTTTTTTGCTATTTGCAAGACAAATCCAATAGGATAGCTGCTAATAAAGCATTTAATAAAGGTCATACTTGAGTCTTCACAAACAAGAATTTTAATTAATGCCTTAGCAGTCAGCAATTAAGTTTGCACACCTGATAGCTTTACAATATACACTGGAGAACACCATCTAACTGCATACATTTACATGGCAATTTGTATGGTCAGGAGTTCTGTTTTTTGGCTTGTTTCAGAAAGCCAATGACCTTGTACAAAAATCAGGAAATGTCAAGGTTCTCCTGCCAGGAATTTTCAACTGTCTCTGTAATCTTATCCAGTAGATGGATGCTAGGCCCATACCTGACATTAACTTGAGGGTATCTCTCAAGAGGGACAGTAGAAACTTAAGATAATATCAGAAAAGACTCTTCAGTTAAAGCAAACAGATGGTAACAGTTTAAAACTAAAACCTAAACCTAAATGCATCTCATCTGCCAAGTTATAAGTCAGTTTCATTTTTTTTTCTGTTGTGCAACCAGCACAAGACAGAACCAGTCCTCTAGGTTGGGATGGATGCCTCAGATTCAGTCTCACTGTCCATTTTCAGATTTAACTTAAAACACAACAAACAATAAATGCATCAAGAAAATCAGAATCTGAACTGAGGCACATAAAACCAGGCACTGAAAGGACAATTTTTTATACTACTTACTAACCTGTCATCACATTTCCACTCTAGCACTAGTAGCCAACTTGCCCTGTCACTATAAGTTATGGGCTAAAATTATGAAAAATCCAAAACCCTGAGTTCACTCAGGGTACTCGCAGCACCTAACGAAACAGAGCTTCAGGGTGCTGCAGTAGTAGACAAGGCCTATGGCACTTCACCGTAGTGTAGGCAAGGCTACAGCTGGCCAAGGTTAGGGACAAGCTAGGTCCCACAGTGACTGGGATTGAGCAATCCTGCTTCTTTATTCCTTGCACAGCTGTGGATGCAGATTACCAAGCAGAGTTGGTCCCGGCTAACAAAGAATTGCTTGAGATCCCCTCTACATCGACTCTTCAGTGAATACCGTGGCTTGACCAGCTGTGGAAGATGACTAGGAGATACTCTGTGCTCTGCGACACACCTGATCTCTTAACATCTCACAGCTTCTCATCTGCTCTCCTGTTCTTTCCTCCCAGAGCTTTGCTCTGCTAGAAAAACAACATCTTTGGTTTTCCGATTCTTAGCTCAGTTTTGAATCATGCCATGCATTCTTGTATCTCTTTATTCTCTGACCTTTGTTTCTGCTTGCTCCTGTTCTCCCTTGAAGGCACTCTAGGGATCCCTGAGGCCTGACAGACCCGTTCTGCAACACAGGTCTTACACGCTCCTTAAAATCTACGCTGAAAGCAGTAGTGTGAACAGGCTAGTTCACTGTCCAAGGCCATGCACACGGTTCTTCTCCCTGAGAGTTCTGTCTGAACATTTCCCAACCATTTTTCCAGACTGACACATTAGTAATTCACTTAACATAAACTAGTGAAGAATATATCTCACCGAATAGCATAGACTGTACTTGCAAACTTTAACCAAACTAAACAGACGATCCTTCCTCAGCAACTGCATCGGTATGTCAAAGGGGACCGGTGGTGTAATCACAGTACCCTTACAGATATTGTATTGCATAGAAATTATTTTAGCAAAATAATGAGTTGCAGCACTACTATTTTTGACAGTAACTGTGTGGAAATAATCTGACATTATTGAGCAATGACATTACAAACTGAAGTCCACAGCATCTTCATTCCTATTTAGACAGATCACATCCAGTGTTAACACAACTGCAAAGTCACACAGGAATAAGAACAAACACCAACTGGGAAAGGACTGTCATAGCAAAACACACCTGTAAAGTAGAGTTGCCCGAGAACAGTGTATTTTGGTTTTGCCAATTCTTTGTTTATAAGCAATTTTCTGGCACTGTGTACAATCCAGGAATATAGAAGTTCTTGGGATCTTTGACAGGATGGGTAAGAGATCCAGGGAAATTACTAATGTCCAATTTAGTTCAAGTTATGTCAAAAAACATGTGAACAAATTACTCTTCCTTGTCTGAGTCAACAGAATAATGTCTAGGCAAGTAACACTCAAGGATCTGTCAAAAAGAAATTGTGTCTGACCTGGATATTGGAAAGAAAATTAATTGGTTTTGTTTCAAATTCCAGGTATTAGGATGGTACACATCAGCTATCTTGACTTGAAGAACTGTGTGTTACATAAAAGCTGGAAGAACATAGTCTAAATAAAACCTCTGTAAGAGAGGGAAATTGTACTCAAAAGAACAATCAATTGTTCCCTGTCAGAGTGAAAAGAAGTCATGTTAGATTCCAAAAAGAACAGGTAAAGGCCGGTATCATGCATCATTTTAACAAATTACTTATGTTTATTACATTTACAGAGGACATCTGGCTGGAAAAAGCTGCCACTTTTTTGGAGGACAGGTTCTACAGAGCAAAAAAAATCACAGAAATACTTTAAAGGGGGAAAAAACCTGTCAAACATCAAGTTCTGATACTTGGGTCAAAAAAACATGTGAGGAAAAGGCAGACCAAATAACAGTTCGAATATCAAATCTTATAAAGAGCAGACAAAGAAAGAAGAGAGGAAGGAGAAATTATGATTACAATCCAAACATGTTCACAACATCGAACTGCGATGACAAAAAGTGTCATACTGCGATGTGTAACTATCAACACAGCTGGCAAATCAGATGAAAAAAATCATCTTACTGCCCCTCTTCTCTTTTTTTTGGTAAGACTTTAGTCTGCCTGCCATGTCTAGTTTTTCTAGACAGATCTAGTCCACTTACTGAGAGTTCAGCAAAGAGCAAGAAAACTTATGAGCACATTACAAACAAGGGAAGACTGTAGAACCTGGGGTTGTCTTAATATACTGAAGAAACGTTTAAGGGGAGGTTCTGACAACGTGCTTTGCATACATCACCTTTAGCTGCCCTAAGTAAGACAATAAACAGCTCTCCATATCAGTGATGGTCACAGAACAGTGGATACAACATTCCTTATGGGTGTTCTAGCAGGACAAGTAGTTAGAACCTGGTTATTTTGCCCAAAAGTATCATGAAACCTACTACTTTTATTTATCTTTTTAAAAGAAACAAGTTAGACAACAACTATCAGAAGTGATTTACACATAGATGACCTTGCTTTGGGTAGAATAACGATTGGGTAGCTTTAGCACGATGCACCAACGTAATAAATATCGCCATACACAATTTTCAATATTTAAATATGCTACGTAGAAAAGAAGAGCTAGTATAAAAAAAATGCTCAAAGTTATTAGGAGACCAAATTTGAACCCCATACTTAGCTTATATTGCTAGAAAGAAACGCAACATTTATTTGACGCAGACATAAAAACCCCCAAACCTCCTCAACTACTCATATTTTCTGTAAACTGACGACTTTAAGGAACAATGCTTCTAAAAAAAAAAAAAAGAAAAAGAAGCTTCACATCTTCAGGTGTATCAGTTCCATAAAGAATATTCCAAGGCATATTTTTTATTCAAGTCAGTAAGACAGAATATTAGAATAAAACAAATCAGTTTTCAATTAGATACAGTATTACAGAGTGAGAATTACAATACCTTTAACCACCATCAAAGCAGTGAACTGCAATTTATGATGACAAGTTTAGTTCCTGAACTGGAATAAACCCCAAAAATTAGTAACTATAAAATAATTTAGCTTTTTCTAATAAAATCATTTCATATTCTTATTGTTCCAAGAAAAGCAGAAACAAACATTTTGAGATTTTCTTTCACATCAAACTGGAGCATTCAGCAAAGGTTTTCCTTCTGCAAGTTAGGGTAAACGCTGGACATTCCTTCCGAAAACGATGATGCCTTGTGACAGACCAATGTCTTTCTAGCACCATCTACTGGCCCAGAAGATCCTTTCAAACTTTAGAAAAAGCTGTGGAGAGTGAACCAGTCAAAATGATGCAAAATGCTACTGAGAGTAACATGTAGTTTTTCAGTCCCTGCATGGACAAAGGGAGAGAAAAAGAAAAATATCATGTTGTCAAAATAGATATCAGTTCATAAAAAAAGGGTAAAGAATTAGCATTTAATTTTATGACTAAATTACAAAATTCAATAAATGAAATGGTAAATGTTATATTATTTTACTTCATATAATGTTTGCAATATATTTGCTGCTCAAAATACTTTAATACTAGTGATTTATGATGCCATACACTTCTTAAAATAATCTGAAAATAGAAAAAGGCCTTAAAAACATCCTTTTGTAAAACGCTGAATTAATTTTGTTAAATATTTTAAGCAGCAAGCACTTATGAAGAGACTATTCCAAAATCTATGAAAAGGATGAAGACTTGGTGAATCATAAAGATGTGGATAATGAACAAGGTGATCTTCTAGCCTGGTGCAACATTAGTCTGCAGTGGGAGAGAGAAAGAATCTCAAGTTCCTGATCCATAGATGCCCTAATGCATATTACACACACCACAAATATTGGGAAAGATGATCTCTGATGGCAAATTACGTACCTATAGATCCTGGATAGAACCTGAGGAATGTACTGGTAGCATTCAATGCTTCAAATTCCACTAACAAAATAATTTATTTCATATAAGTTAATATTTAGTAAAGTGAATTAGCCTGTTGTAGGCAACTAATGTCATTAGCAGTTTAGGATCTCTATGTTATACTGCAATTAGGAAGGCCAACTAACCTCTGCCTCCTTTTTCGGTCCTTTGGTGAACCTGACCCCAAAAGTGTAATCTACTTGTCTATGTGATTACTAGGACAACTGCTCATTGCCCTGCCGCCCTGAAAATCTTGCTCAAACAAAGACTGTTTTCATGCTGTGCCTGGCATCCTGCCTCCTGGCCCTGCTACAGTCTTCATTTACTCCCCCCCTTGCTGCTCACAGAATTATGGAATTCAAATCTGCATTCCTGTAGAAACTGTTCATTCTTCATCTTTCTTGGAAAACTTAGTACCACATGACATGACTTTCTGCTTAACAAAGCAATGCTTGTAAGGAGGAGATATCTAAGAGGTACAGTTGTATACCAAGTCATGCTCTTCCTACAGCCAGAGACAAGCAAGATAGACTAGGTAAGAGACATGATAAGATTACCTTGATTTCTTTAAATACAAGGACTCCCCACACCGCAGCAACAAGGCCGGGACCCTAGAAAAGAGGAGTCAATTGTACATTATGGCATTTCATTAACAGTACTGCCTTCTCACTGTTGTTCTCAGGGTGGTTGAATGTTGTCTGCATAACATCTTTAGGCCTTTCAGCTCCATATAATTACAGCACTCATGGCAAAAACATAAACATCACTGAAATCCTTACGAAGTAAGGCACAATAAAATCTTCAAGAGGGCTAAAGAGGCAAGAGACTGTTTTTTCCATAGCAGGCACATGTTTTTTTCTAAATTACACTGTGGAGTCTGCACTGCCTCTTCTTGCTACATGCCTGATGTGCCACATTCTTTCACTAGGCTCCAAATAACATGTCTCACTTCAGTTCAAACTAAAGTCCCCAATACTACCACAATTCAGAGGACTATTTTGGTTTCTTAGCAGCCACCATGGATATTCCTTAACGTTTCCTTTATTATCATGACTGACTAGTTGAGCAAAGTTTGATGATATCAAGAGACTGCAACTGTATTTCCTGTATAGCAGCCATCTGGACAAAGCACAAAGCCAGCTTGATAGACAGGTCAGGAAAACTACTGATTATCTGTGATGTTGTTGTAGAGATTTCCTAGCTAACAACAATCACTGACACACAACAGTAATTTCCAGGCTCTCCTGGTAATAGAGTTTTCCCCTGTGGGAGCAATGATCTGGATTTTCATGACTGATGCGAAAATATTATCTGAGTATGAAGCGAAAACTGACTCTGTTAATGTCTCCCATTAGAGCTGCTCTCAGAAACACTTGACAGATGTTTGGACAGCTATCTTCCTCTCTCCATCTCCAGTACAGCTGACAGGACACAGATTTAGGCCTGCAGGAAACGGTGTCTCATGCTGAATGTATTTGTGTGTGCTGTTTCCTAGAAAAATTGCCAACTATTATCTGAATAATAGCTAAGGTGTTATTTCACTTTCTAGATAATGTGCATTGTGAGAGGAGTGCATTTTAAAAATTAAACAAATTGTTAAAGAGATGTGATGAATAGCTGTCTGAAATTCTCTCTAGGATGAGGTAACCAGTGGTCCAGATAGGTAGTTTCCCACCAGTGCTGTCCCTAAATTTTTCATTTTGTGATTTTATAGCCTTGTCCTTCAGGCATACTGATAACTAAGTTACTAAAGCTGCTTCCAATTAATCCTTCCATTTTTAGTTAGAATGATCCCAAGTCTTTTTCTTGTTTTGTTTGCATACTGCAGAGTTTATTACTGCATCTTGAGGCAAAGCTTAATCCCTATTAACATCGATTCATTACTTTGCTTCCAAAATTCAGCTGATGGTGAAGCTTTGTTTTTGATATTTATGAACTCTCATTTGCCAGAAGTTATCCACCTTTGCCTCACCATCTAGTAGACTGGCAAGAAAGTAAAGGCAAAGTTTATTTTTACCTAGTGATAGGATTTGTGCAGCTTTTGGAAATTAATAGTGCTTTAAGGGTACAATCATAAAAAGGAATAAAACAGACAAAAAGGGCAAATCTATTTATCTATCCCCTCATTTGCATAAGACTGCAATACATAATCTTTTCTGTTTGTTCAAGAACTGTAAAAGGAAAAAATACCTGACTGAAATAAGCAAAACGACTGCCAGAGGACAAAAATCACAAATGAAAACATCCAGAACAAAATGTACTTGCTGGGATGAAAGCATAAATGTTTCTTTTTCTAATCAATTCAGTTTACTATTTAATATTGACATAGTTTGGGTTACAGAGCTTTGGCTTTTAGGCAACCTAAAGGCTCATACTTTCAATTTTTCTGGCTTTTTATGCTTGACATTAACTAAGATGGTGCCTGTCTCAGTCATGCACGCTCTTAAAAAACCCAAAGGTTAGCACTGACAACCAGAAGAGGTAATGTATACATGCGATTACAATGCCCTAGACATGTCACAATTCCAACTTAATTCCACAAATGAGAGAAAAAATACCCCCTTCACTTTTAATTCTAGTGACAGATTTTATTTTTTATATACTTACTGCAGTAATTATTGGAAAGCTGACCACAGCACTGAGATAGTGATTGGCTATGAACCAGCAGCAATTGGCGATGGCCCAAAGCACACCAGAAACAAACCCTAGAAAAATAAATGCCAATCAAAAACATATACAGCAAGGTACAGACAGCAATTTGTGGAACATTTATATTTATAGAAATACAGAAACTGTATGCATGTATTTTAGTACTTTAACTACTTTAACAAGCTGGCTCTGATAATCTAAACCAAAGCTCAAGGGAAACTACTGAATCTGAAGCAGGACATTAATTCAAGTTCACAATTTTCTGGGCAATGTGCTCTCCACTCTGGCAGAGTGGTTTTTGAAAATCCACCATATGCAATGTCATTTCTTTCTTGTTTCAGATTAGAACAAAAATTGTTTAACCTTAACTAACTAGCCTAATAAGAGTCATCATTCAAAAGAGATAAAGAGCCAAATGAAGAGACTTGAAAGGATAATTACAGTCCTAACACACAGCCTGAACTAATCACTGCAAAATGGTCAAAGAAGTAAATGAAATTAATTGCTATTTTCAAAGGCAGTCATACCTGGCAATATGGCTTGGGGATAAACATTAGGCTTATTTTTCCGAACCGCACAGTAGATCAAAAAGTAGATGGTACTTGTAAGAAATATTCCACTGAAGTGTGCAAAAACATAATCTAAATCTGAAGGAGAACATAAAAAATTACTCCAAAACATCAGTTATTAACTGCATTGATTTGCTGATAACATTCATAGAGACAAAACCACATATGGTGCTAATGCTAATAACTCAAATTCAATTGCTACTGTGATGAATATGGTTACCAGTCTGCCTGTGGATGGATCTGATCACTCACTCATACTGCTGTGTTGACCCTGGTATTTGTTACAGGCTTTTATGTATTTCTGTGAGTTGTTATCTTTGGAACTCAAACTACCGAACCAATTTATTAAAACCATAAGAAAATCCTTAAGTAAGGCTACAAAACTAGGGTGAGGATTTTACCGAATTACATCCTCTCCTGATCATCTGCATTTGTATTCCTATATATAGCCTTGTTTCTTTTCTGTAAATGTAAAGGCAAGGCTACCTACAGTGTAAGTTAAACACAGCACGGTTTCCTCCTTTTTTAATTAGAAGAATGTATCAAAATTTCCATCACTGTGATTATCAACAATCATAAATTATTTATCGACATTGTATGTGGTAAAGAGAACATTTCAACATGGTAAAGCAGAAGCATGTAGCAAGCTGATCTCTGTCACCCTGGAGTCTTGAGTTCTCTACAGGAAAGGCAGCTATAGCAATGATAACATCTGTTTTGTCTAGCTGGAGAATACACAAGTTGCAGTATTCAAGAGGAATTGTATGTGACATAACAACTTCTTAATGCCAACATGATGCAGTCTCAGCAACACATTGCTCTTAAGATGCTGCTGGTACTACCTGATAAAATACATACTAAATCTCAAGGAAAATCTTTCTCAGGAAATGTCTGAAATCAGTGACTAGACTTGGGTTAAAAGGTTTCCATTTCAAGAACTGCAAGGTTTTAATTACTTCTTTTGTTATACATACATTCCGCTCAGCAGTTACGATCAATCTTCTCTTCCTTTAATGGCATACTAATTTGGCAACTAATACAGCTTGTACCCTTGTTTGCCTCTTGTTCCAGTCATTTAACTTTGTATTTTGAGAGTGTTAGTACTAATATCTTCTGAAAAATAGCAGTGAGTTAAGTATGGTACCCTCTGTGCTATTCTTTTAATGGTGTAACTCTCCCCTGAGAAAAAGAGTGTGCTAGTACTATGATTAAGACAACATATAACATAGTGCAAAACTGATAAATTGTCACACTGTTTTCAGTCCTATCAAGCATTTCATTATAGACCTTTACAAAAGCAAGAGAACACAATATACTACTGCAAGAATGAAGAAGTTGATCTATTAGCCTTTACCAAATTGACTTGCTCCTGAGTATATAGTAGCATTTCTTCTTCCATGGTCCTTGATGTAAAGTACTGGTACAAAACTGGAACCATAGAGTATTCCAGCTACTACAGCCAGGCTACATCCTCTTTAAAAAGAGCAAAAATCACAGATGATAGTTAGTGTTAATTAGGAAAGTATACGATACACTTAAGACTAGTGCTGCAGTTAAAGACTACATATCATAGGAAAATTGCTAGCAACACTACAAAAATGATACACTTTAGCACATGTCTATTTTCTATTGTAGAAACGGTTCACGACAGTAACTTACTTCTCTTACACTTTGTGGCCAAACGACACAGACAATTCCTGTTCCAAGAACTTGCAGTCTAGATTAATGACGAGAAATCAACTGACTAGGAATGCCTAAAGGCAGAGCTAGGAGAAATCAAAATATGTTTAAAATGCTTCAATCCCCAACTTCACTGTTGCTGTCTATATGTTCTTTATTACTACTCCAAGTTTCATTGCCTCTTTAATCATCTTCTCTGCCTCCAGATCATTGTGTTCTTGGCTGTCTTCACTCTCCATGTTGGCCCCCTGCTAGCTACTGCAACCGTTTCCACCTTGCAGTTGTCTCATTACTATACTGCCAGGACTTCTCCAGATGTATTCACTTGGAAACCACACCTGGAAGCATGTTATTAGCATAGGCTCCTTCTGTGCTGCAGTGCTAATCAATCACATGATAAAAACCTGAACTGTAATTACTTAGTTGTTACTGCTATTCCCTTTGCCAAATGTTGTTCTCTTGTAGTAGTAACTAATACTTAATTGGCAAGGTAAAGTACACTCAACAGTGCAAAGGAAATAATCTAGTTGTGCAGCTATTTATATATAGGTATGCACTAGTATTTTAAAAACTATTTATTAGTGCATGATTGTGCTCTTACACCATGTTCAACTACTTTCTCTAGCCACTGGCCTGCACCAGTAAAAGAATCACAGAATGGT
>WBNH01003427.1:463179-492406 GCA_013401255.1 Urocolius indicus | reverse complement strand
ACTCGCCCAGTGATCCATGAGCAGCCCAGCAGAGCGGAAGAGGCATCGGCTCCAGCTAGCACTGAGGCCCCTCCTAATACCGGTAGCTGAGAAGCTGCAGACCGACCTCCCGTTTACTACAGAAGAAGACGTGGAAACGCGGATAATTCCTTTTCTTCGCTCATTTCGTAGTCGCTTTACCCTACCGAACTATTGCTTGGGGTGTTCTTCTTTTAAACATTTTGCTTGGGTTAAGATAAAGTGTGGAGGCTGTGCTGACACACTTTGGTTATATCAGCGCCAGCTTAGGTTTAACTTTTGTTGTAACTCTTGTTCCTTTCATAGTGAAAGAGACCATCCCACTCGAGCACTAGTTACCGAGGTGGGGGAATCATATCTTGAGGCACTTCGAAGGATAGAAAACAGGGAAGACCTAGCCCTCAGGTGGATTAAGTGGCAGGTGCAGAAGGCAACCAAACTATTGCTTGCGAATGCCTCTACTATTCTCCTTGACTCGGAATGTGGCAGGGAAATCCAGGTCCCCACCCTGTGGCAGGTTAAGCCTACTGAATGGGATTCTACTTGTCGCAGGTTTTTGCGGCTCTGTCGAGCCATGGGAAGACGTAGGACGCATAGAAGCAAGACAGAATATGTGGGTAACGTGGGCGAACAAGACGGGACAAAGTAGCATGTGTCTCTCGTTGGCCACCCCCTCGGATCCATTTAGGACCTGTTTGATAGGCTTACCCTCCCCAGACAACCCAGGAATCATAGAAATGTATGAACAGTGTGCCAAAAATCCTAGCTTTGTTGACACTTGTGCCAAAAATGTTACCTATATCCAAGAGTTGAATCTATTAGGATCCACCCCAGCTGACTATTGTGTTGTTTTTCCATATACTTATAATAAGGGTGTTTGAGGCACTCCAGTAGATCTTTCTCCCTATCGTCCTTATAATTTTACTGACTATTGTTTTGAAGAAACAAAGATGGTAAGTTATGTTGCCTCCCGAGTAATTGCATTGCCCCCAGGATATTTTTTGATCTGTGGAGACAGGGCATGGCAAGGAATCCCCGCCCTGCCAAAAGGAGGCCCGTGTTATATAGGAAAACTTACAATGTTTGTTCCCTCTATAACCAACCTTATTGGAAACAAACACTCCCGAGCCACGAGAGCATTGACCTAGTTATCCCGATTGTAGTGATGAGGTGGAATTATGGGACCGACCCGAGAGAATATTGGCAAGCATTCTTGCCCCAGGCGTTGCGGCCGCCCAGGCCTTGACACAGCTAGGGAAACTAGCCTGTTGGACAGGGAAACAGATTAACGTTACAACTCAGGTCCTAAGTGAACTTGCTGAGGATGTGGAAGGGATCAGGCACGCAGTGTTGCAAAACCGTGCTGCTATAGACTTCCTCTTGTTAGCACACGGCCACGGATGTGAGGACTTCGAGGGTATGTGTTGTATGAACCTTTCGGACCATTCAAACTCTATCCATAGACAGCTGGCTATGCTTCGAGACAGTATGTACAAATTACAATTATCGTCCGACCCCTTTACCTCTTGGCTGAGCTCTTTGGGGGTCAGCTCTTGGGTTATGTCTATGTTAGAAAAGCTTGTTGTGATAGTTATAATTGTTGCGCTTATATTGCTGATATTGCCATGTATATTTCGATGTTTCCAAAAAATGGTATATTCTGTTGTTGCAAAAGACACTGTCATGGGCATTAAAGAAAACGGGGGAAGTGTGGAGAGCCTTACTGCAGAATGGCTACGTGACAAAGGGCATGACAGGATACAGCTCACTAGAGTCTAACCCCAAGGGCAGACCGACCTTGGGGACGCCAGCCAGAGAATAATAGGATGCTGTGGGGAACTGAATCCCCACAGCAGGGGGGATGTACCAGATGACGAGACAATAGCCCGGAAACCGCAAGGCTGGTACCTGGTCAGGATGACGACCAAGGCTGAGGGACCAATAATGAGCTCAAGTTTTGCAATATGCATTAGCTAATTAAGTATGTAATAAATAGCTGATAACTTGCTCAATAAAGCTGAGACTTGCCTTTCATCTCCCTGAGTGTCATGTCTCCCGCGGCTCCGGTTATCCAACACACCAGTTTCCAAATACATTGGGGGGGGTGGGTGTTTGGTTTTAGGGTTTTGTTAATGCATAATGTTCCTACGCTGGAATTCCTCAAATCATGACCAAGATGCCTGTCAAACAGGAAAGTGGCCAAAATGTAAAATGCGATTGATAAACGTTTACAAAAGTCACACAGTTTTATTTGTTTGGTAAAGTAATAAAAGGGTACATGAGTCACAATCTGAACATTCTCATAAGAAACGATGAATACAGTGCAGAATGTTGCATTTACATGAAACGCTTACTGTTACTCAAGCAGAAGGAAACAGGTCACCCGACGGAAAATCCCACCAGTCATTTTTTAGGTGTGAAAATGAACTTGTCTTTTTTATAGTGAATTTAAAGCAGCAATGTAATTTTTGCTTAAGTATTCCTTAGGGAAAAAAAAAAAAAAACCAACAAACCAAAACCAGGAGATAATTTGGATAATTTCCTAAGTGTAATATTTGTCAACTCAAAACCAATGACACCGTCATTTCCTCACTGTTTCTCTGCCAGGAAGTTTTCCCCCTTACAAGTTTCTTAGTCCTGTCCCGTATAGTGTCCCCTAGTCCTTCTAGCCCTATTTAGTTGACAGGCACAAATGGTAGAGTGTGTTTGTCAGAAGTGGGACAGGACTGTTAGCTTTTGTTTCAAAGATGCAGCAACAAAATGTTTTCTGATATTAATGTGCCCTTCTGATTCTAGTTTTGTGGGTAGTTTTATCAGGAGAAGTACTGTCTTATTTTGAAATTGCACATGATCTCCTTATCAAGACTTGATTCAGGAAAATGTAATATAAAATGGAAGATTCCCCAGTATACAAATTCATTTCCAGTACACAAATTTATAGGAACTGCACTTCAACAATCTACAGTAAAAACATCACCAGGATATGTTCTGCATACACTACTGCTTTAAATCCCATGAGTTGCATTCCTTTCTCCAGCTGTTAGGTTTTCTGTTACTGGAGAAAAGTCACACTTGCTTCTGGATAAACAGTGTCATCCTTAAGCTTATTAATACACTGATTAGTATTTGACAGTGGAAATGAGAAGGTGAACACATAGCCTAGCCTAAAGGCTTTGCAAATGCATAGGATTAAAACCAGCATTGTAAAGTGTGGGTGCACTCTGGAAAGTGAGATCAGAGACTTCAGGGTTTGTTTTCCAAGTTGACAGTATTTTTTCTTTCTTTAGATTACAAGTAGAGAGATGCCACAGAACTGGATTCCCCCTCAACCCCCTGCTCCCAGCACGTATTCTGCTTTTAGATTCCCAAAGTCAGATTTAGCTCTTAGGTACCTTTTTGTCTGCATCAGCTGAAAGTAAAGGTAGACAATTCAGGCCAACAATCTGATGCCAAGGAAATGAAATCTTGGGGAAATAAGGAGTAAAATATCAATACCTTATTTTTATTCCCGAAGTAAGCAGTTGGGAATGCTCAGGTTGAGCAGCTCAGGTCTGAATGTTGTCATCTGAAATCACTTCCTGGGGTAGAACCACACTTTACAGGACAGTGTGTCATGTAACAAAGCTGACCTTCTTTTGTTATGCAGGATGCATGCAAAATCTGTTGGAATCTAGATCAATCAGCACAGTCATCAGCTGAAGATTAAATGAAAGTCACAACAATAACTGCAAATTCATATCAGTTTCATCCTATATTACAGGGTGCTGAATTTTATCCGTGTGAGACTTACACCTTGGAGAACTAGTAGCAGATATTCTTTGCGTGCAGCCCATAAACCAGCTACTAAAACAGTGCTTATTTGGGGTGCAGATTTAGTCCATTAAAAAAGTTAAAAGTACAAGCTTCAAAAAAATTGCCAACCAAACAGAAGAGAGGAGAGGAAAAAAAGAAAAGTTCACTGCACTGTTTCAGTGACACCTGGACAGTTCCTGATGCTCTGTAGAGGAATATAAGGAAGATTTAGGCAGTGCAACCACCCAAACGGTTTGACTTCAGCATTACTTACACAGAATTCAGAGAGAGACAACTCCATTTCAGCTCCTACCTTAAGAAGCCTCCTGAAATAAAACCAGCTTGCTTGTTAAAGCTTTTTCCTTCAAAAAAGGCAACATTCCAATTGTTTTGCTAGACATACATGACAAGATCCTGTGATGTTATCTCTTCTGATAAGTGTTAAAAGTTTGAGACGCTGCTCTGGCTCCCACCAAGATTTTCCCAGCGCAGAAGCTCTAACCAAGAAGTGACAGGAGCTAGGTTCTATGGTCCCAGAAAATCCCAGCCCCAAGGCCAAACAAGTGTCAAATTGAGCTGTCTGCAAGCACCTTCACCTTAAACAGATTGATACGTTCCGGCAACTATCGATCTTGGCTGGCC
This sequence comes from Urocolius indicus, assembly GCA_013401255.1. Classification (NCBI taxonomy): domain Eukaryota; kingdom Metazoa; phylum Chordata; class Aves; order Coliiformes; family Coliidae; genus Urocolius; species Urocolius indicus. The sequence continues at coordinate 487,954 of WBNH01003427.1, read as the reverse complement.
TTACTCGAGCTTGGCACACGATGGAGTAAGGCAGATCAGAATCTATCACCTCATTAAAAACCAAGGACTACATGAACCCGGCTGGAATTCAGGTTACCCGCTACTCATCAGCACCACAAAGCATCAGCAGTATGTCCCCTTCCTCACACTCTGTGGCTAAACCTCTGAAATAAGTCTCCCAAGAAAGAACAATCCAGGCTAATCTTTGTATTTGCAATTATCTCCCGTATCTATCCCTCCTGCTCCCTCTCACAGTAAAATATAAATACAAAATGTTCACAATTATTTCAATGGCAATTTTTTTGTTGGGTTTCTTTCTTCTTTGCCACATTCTTTATGGTGTGTAAGGTGGTGGCTTTTCAAATGGTGGGAAATACGGTGGCGAGTAACGAGGCGGCGCATTAGAGGACCACATATAGCTGGGAGATGGTGACACCGACTGGGGGTCATCTGAGAGGCCAGAAGGAGTGGAGGCTGGGAACACACTGGAATGCTGCAGGGAGACAGCAAGAAGGCTGTAATGTAAACACTTCTTAACGTAAAGCACCGTAGCAAAGCAATACTTTGTTCCCAAGCAGTGCTGAATTATTTCAAGGCTCGCTTCTGCAAAACCTATGTGCCTAAGTTTTCAAATCACTTGTTGCATTCAAGGAAAGCACAGCCTGTAACCTAGATTTGCATAATGAGACTCCTTAGACCTAAAACTGAAGGCATCTAAAAAACACCCCAGTAATTCTCATCACTTCTGAGTACCTGCTGCATTTCTGAAAACGTGTCTCAAATCTTGCAGATCACACATCAGCAAGCAGCAACAACAAACAGCTGCAGGTAGTTTCTTTTTACTCTACTTTTCCTCATCACTAATAAAACCCCACCAGAAACTAACNTAAAACTGAAGGCATCTAAAAAACCACCCCAGTGTACTCTACTTTTCCTCATCACCAATAAAACCCCACCAGAAACTAATAAAATCATAGTTGTAAAAGGTGGAGAAATAAAATCCATGCATCATTGAAGGTTAATTTCTGCTCTCCAAAATACCTTTGTTACTAAAAATACCTTAGGTGTGAAGCCTCATGGCCACATGGCACTGGTGTGGTCACAGACTGGGTTCTGTCCCAGATGGCACTAATTCCTCTTTGGACAAGGTGTGATAGGCAGGGAGGGCCACAGCTCACCTGCAGTGTCTCAGCAGAGCCAAACATGGTTCAGAGGCTGCAGAAGTCAAAATGCTGCAGAACTGACACTGTCTCACCCCAAACCAAGCACCCAGAGCAAGGAGTAAGATGCCAGCACAACTCCCAGCAGGGTCCTTGCCTCCTGCCTGGTTCCTGTCATGGCCCACTGCAAGGGGCCTTGCTCATCACAGCCAGCCGCGCCGAGTGCCATTGGCCATGGCACAAGCAGTGGCCACTGCAACACGCTTTGGCTTGTGCTCCTCCGAAAAACAGACAGCTGGGTCTGCTGTTCTAAGAGCTGTGTGTGAAAGCCAGGCTCTTGCAGGGGCACAGGCTTCCTCAGACATTCTGGAGCATTGGAGATTTTTCCTGTGAAACGTGTGGAATGAGTGGGCGGCCAGTTCTTGCACCAGAGCCTTCAAAATGGATTTGAGGGACAAGGCTGGGCTTGCTCTACATGCTGCTGGATGGCAGGGGAGAAGGTGTCAGGGTGGTATCGACACTACTTGGGTCAGAGTGGGGCTCAAGAAAAAGAAGTCTCCACAGCCAGAGACCTCAGCTAAAGTTCATGCAGACCTTCAAGTTATCTGGAAGACAAGCAGAACTCAGACTTGGAATTGCATCTGAAAGAGAAACTTGGCTATTTTAAATTTCAGATTATCTCAATTTATGCCCAGATTTTGTGCCAGCTAATAACACCTGTGCTCACAGAAGTGAGACATGGAGAGACTTTCACCCGTTCAGCTGAGCTGTAAACTCTGGCAGAGCCCCAGCAGTCCTCCTAGTTGAAAAGCAGGGCAAATCACCCATGCTGAGCATTCCCTTGGTACTGTGGCTGCAGTACAGACAACCCATGACTTAAACAGTGCTTGAACCAGCCAAGAAGCTGAGAAGAGGACTTCACAGCAGAGCATGGTTTGTGTGCAGGTTTTGGCTGGGATAGAGTTAATTTTCTTCACAATAGTTGCTATGGAGCTCTAGCCCTGATGGTTGCAAAGAAAATGTACAATCTGTTAACATCACTACTGGGGCAATATCCACCTAACAGAAGAGCTGAGCTGGAAACGTCCACATCAGCTTCAACAAGTGAAAGCTGCTGCTGACAGGTTCACATGAAATCACTATTTCCCACAGCACAGCTCCACAGCTCAAAAGAGGAAGAGCTGCATTACAGCAGAGGGGATGTTTGCAGGGATTGCTCTTACACTAGCTGAAGCATGTGGAAAAAAACCCCACAACAGAAAAGCTTTTCAGTCAGTGTGTGTCTGCAGGAGCTCAAATAGCTCGTTTCCAAAAGCTCTTGTGTTCCTCTCAGACATAGCAGTTAGCCTAATAAAAACTAGCACCTGAATACTTCACTTTGCCTCTGTCCTCAGAGCATTGCAGGTGCCAGAGGCAAAGCCTATTTTTAATGTGGCCTCTACCAGTGAATGACAGGGGAGGCAGGCAGGCAGCAGGCTGTGTTGTCTTCTCTTCAAGGACAGCTTTCAGGAAAATCACTGCCTTAGTTAGAAAGAGCACTGCCAAGGATTAAGGAGGAAAGATACGGTATTCTCTGCAGAAAGAGGAAAATTAAACTGTGTGAATGACAGGAAGACAGGTGTCCAGAGGCCTCCAGACCAGCTGGATTTAACCTTGCTGCTAAACAAGAAAACATCCTGCAACATTCCCTACCTGAAAGTCGTACGCAGAGTAGGGAGGCAGGTGAGGAGTGCTGTGGTAGTAGGTGTTGTAAGATGTCACTTGTGGCCTGGAGTAGTAGGTGACAGAAGGGTGTGCATTTTCAACCGTACAGTTCAGCGTAGGGAGGGAAGGAGTCTGTTGAAACACAAAGAAGAGAATGTCAGCCTACTCACCAAAGTCACAGAAAGCTGACAGCTGAATGAAAGCAGGAATTATTTAAAGGAGCACTATGTGTCTTTAGAGCTCAACTCTGTGGAATTAGCAACAGGCAATCCGGTTCCCTCTCAGGCCGCAGCTAAGTCCCAAGGTCATTTAATTCCTCAGCTGCTTACTGTTTCAGGTTCCACAGAACAAGCTGGCAACAGCCCAGTGCACGTCAGTACTCAGAACAACTGTTCAGATCATGTCTTCACAAGGAGGAGAGAGAATCCATTCATTTTGATTACTCAAAATCTAGTGCACATCTCAAAATGTATTCCAACTCCTCTTGTACTGCTGTTCACACACACTTCTACATATCTTTTTTTTTTGCAGAGGTTTACAGGCTGCCTGGTGTGAATCAGAGCTCAAACAGCCACCATGCACAGCTGGGAATGTGTCTCCTGTTTCGTTTGGGAAGAGCTTGGGGAGCCTGAAAAGAGTGTAGGAAAATTCAATGTTCTGAAATAAGGCACCTTTAGTGCAATGCCCAAGATTTGTTTGTAAGAAAACGTATTGCCTGGACAACAAATGCTCTTTTCTGGATGTCTCATTCTGTATTATTCAAATGAGTCACAATAGACTGAAAAAAACACCCAAATTTATCTGCTGAATGATCAGTTCTCACCATTGATTTGTCCTCTGCAGGACAAAATTGTATAGAAGGTAACAGGAAGCCTGGTTCAGTGAGGTTATTTCAAAGCTCACGTCATCAGAACAGCATTTTTTTCCTTACCTGAAGTCTGCAATCCTTCACCTGATTTTAATCCCCAGCTCACATTCCGATTCTGCACCATGAGGAAGCTAGATGGAGAGTTTCAGCCTCACACGGCTGCTTAAACAGTCTGTAGAGCTCAGGACCCTACTACTGCTACAAAATCCACAATTCACGAGCAACCACCACACATTTCCCTGCAGAAGGTCAGTGCTAAGAGACGACCAGTTTTAAAGGTGGTGCTTATTTTTATTGGTATTGCCAACACCTCTGAGAAGGTCCCTTTTGAAAACACAACCTCCAAATTCTGTTCATCTTTTCTAAATGTGTTCAGGTGGTGACACCAGATCAGAAAAGTGAGTCACTTCCCCTTTCTCCTCAGATGCCCTTCTTTCCAGCCTGACTGCAGTGATGCACAGACCATTTGCACTGAAATATCAATAGCTGTTTTCACGATTATTTTTAAAAGGCAGTTTGCCTGATTTGCTTCCATTTAATGCACAGAGAAACTGGCACCATCTTACCATGTCTTTAAAGCCTCCAAGTATTGCTGCTGTAATGATCCCCAGGAATAGCCCCACGATGTTCAGAATCGTCGCCGACCAAAGCAAGTGGTAAAGGTGGATGATGTCCTGGCAGCTGCTGACATCAATGTATTCATAGTAGCCTCCAGAAATCTCTACTCTGCTAGATTAGATCAAAAAAAAACATAATAATGATTAAAAAACGCACCACACATCATAAACCTAAGCACTTCTACTGGCCAGTAAAATGTATTCTGCAATAACAGCCTGGTTACCAAGGGAGTGGGGATAAAGCCTGCAAGATCCCATGCTTTTGGCACTGGAGATCTCACTGCATGACAGCAGCAGAAGACAGTTTGACCTGTTGTAAAACAAGGCCTGCAAACACCCACATGACCTTGACTCTGAATCTGCCTCTTACCTCTATCATCTGAAATCTCCACAGAGATGCTGGAGGCTTCCCAAGGACAAATCAGTCTTGGAATTAAGCAGAGAAATGAGTCTGTGCCCCAAGGAGAGGCGGCTGCCCCTCAAGGCAGAGCTGGCTGCTCCTCTCAGGCACCAGAGCAGCTAGGTGGCACTGGGATGGGCACAGGCAGAACAGCTGGCCTGCTGGCATCCAGGGCTTGGCCACAAGCGTGTCCAACTCAGCTGCTCTGCTCCAGCCCTGGCATAGCTCCCCAGAGGTAGTGGGCTACAGCAAATTCCCCTCAAGAAAATACATTTATCAGGGACAAACAATACTAAAGGCTTATAAATGACTTCTCTTCCAGCTCACATATGGGGTTAGGCACAAACTGCATGAGGGCTTTGAGGAAATAGGGAAGAATAGGCTCATATTGATGGCCAAGAAGCGGGAGATACTGGCTCAGCTCCTCAGGAGCAGAGCATAACCACAGGCTGCAAAAACCTGCAGATCAGCCTGCATGACCTCCGCATAACCCCAGCAACTGCCTTTAACAATACAACCTGTATCCACTGTTTGCAAGAGCTAGTTCCTATGGAGATGTGTGAGAGTGGAAAGCTCTTGGTGAGCCTTGGAGTACCACCGAGAACATTCAGCACTGTGCAGAGAAGTACAGCTCATCCTGAACAGCAGGGAGAGGCCAACCTGGTGCTGCCACAGACAGGTCCCCAGCAGCAGGAGGATGCAAGATCCTTGTCACTCCTTCTGTAATTTCTCTCCTTAACATAATGAGTGAGCTACATAGCCTTGAGTGTCTGCCTTTCTCACTGAGATCTCAAAGCAACCAGCAGCTCCTCAGTGCAGGGCACTTGTGTGGTACTAAGCAAGACTGAGATGGTAACAACTGGTAGATCAGAGAGGGGAAAATGGGTCAGAGGCAGCACTCTAAGACAGCCTGACTGGGGGGAAGTGAGGAAGAAAAGAAAACTGGTAAGTTTTTCTGTTCCAGTGACTTCTCTGTGTATTGCTCTCTTCAGCTAGTAAAAGGGATTGTGTTCTGTAAACTGTCTAAGGAAAGTACAAACTTCACCCCCCTGCAATGGCTTCCACAGAAACAATGCCCTCCTGAGACCAGGGATTACTCTTCCCAGCTTGCAGAACCACCCTATCCCACCAGCAGCTTTTGATCTTGGTCCATTCCAGTCAAGAATTTAAGTGGGAGCAAGCCCAAATAAGTACTGTGAGAAATGCTAAGCCTGACACAGCCCTAGGCAAGAACCACCATTAAAAAAGTCAACTTATTGCTTGTTGACACACATTAGACACTCCAAGGGATATAAGCAGTACATGCTGTAAATTATGTTGGCTTAGGCACAGTAGCCAGATGTAATGATGGTGTGGTTGCTACACAGAGGTTCTGGACTGGCAATCACCCTTCTGACTCATCCTTGCACAGTGCTGGTACACACATCTTCCAGCCAGCCTCCTGGGCCCATGATGGGCACTGGCTGGGCAGAGAGGACACTGATTTATGAACTTGCAGGTGGCACCAGCCTGTGAACTCTACTCCCTGTTAGCAGGTGGGGAATGAAATGGTGACAAGGTGAGGAAGAAGAGTGTCCTGGCTTTTTACCTCCTCAAGCTTCGAAACCAAAACCCAGCAAACAAGCAGTGCCAAGAGGGAAGGAAGGTGTTAGGATAAGGGACATTCAGTAGGGGGGAAAAACTGGGGAAGGCACCAAGCATAGGTAATGGTAACTCCATCCCTCTTCATTTTTTCCCAGAGCATGCTCACCCATAGCTGGACGGCTTTAGTGTATTTCATACACCTCTTCACTTGGTTATCTTCTGCTGAGAGTCCTTGTGGCTAACAACTACAGCTTAAGATCCATTCCCATAATGGCTGTCACTAAGCAATACCTTGCTCCTGCCCTATCCTGGCCCACCTGCAAACCAGTATGACCAGTGCCTGCCCTTCCCACAGACAGGATTGGTATTTTTAGCTTACTTTCCACAGTTGTACAGGTCACAGCAGAAGCAGGTGTTGGTTTTTATCTTCGGGGTGCAGGGTGCACGGCGCTGGGGGTGACAGACTGCCTATGTGAATACAGAAAAACTACATGAAGCACACAAGGATGTGACCACCGAACACAGTTTCTGCCGCCGTTTGCCCTGCTCTACATGTACATTTTGCATTGATCTCCAGACCTGCCCCAGGCAGATTTTTCTCTCTGTATCTTGCAGCACAGCTCCTACAAAGCACACAGTTACATTGGCATAAAGACACACTAGACTAGAACAGACCAGCATTTCCTTTTACCATGGGGAAATGACAGAGAAGCATGTGCCTGCATAGGAAGGGGGTTGTGCAACTCTTACAAGCAGCCAAGACCTTGCTGAACTAACACTTCCCACCAAGCAGCAACTCAGAGCAAAGCGTTGTCAAAAGGAGGATACAACCCGAGAGCGTGATTCTCATATTGGTGAGTGGAATAATTACTGCAAGTAATTTGGAAATTAAGCTTCTTTTAGATGTATAGCATTGCAAACATTGCAAAGGATTCCAGGGAGGAGTACAGCTGGTATGCGAGGAATCCTCGGTTCCCTGGGCAACCAGCACAGAGCCTGGGACTGAGAAGAGATTCTGTAGCCAGGTTCTGGGACATGTTGCAAGGAGAAGGGATACTGCAGGGTACACTGGAACTGATAAGCTGCATGCTTGATACTCTGGGCGAACAGTCTGTCACATTTTGACAAAATGCTGTCCTTTGAGTGAACTTTGCTCATTATCATCTCATTATAATACCCAAACACACATCCCTCCCAACAGCTACCAGCCTTGGAGTGCACCCACCCCTCACTGAGTGTGTGTCCTGAGACTTTAACCTATATCTTTAAAAGCAGAGAACTTTGAATCAATCAAGGGGGGTTATTTTCTGCCAAATTACTTTACCCTTTAAAGCAACATGGTGACTAGCTCACTAAAGCAGTACGTGGAAGGAATATCTGTCCCCAGTGAGCTTCTCTTCGAGAAGAAAACAGATAGCAGAGGTACACAGGATGGTACATGCTGCTTGTATCCATGGAAGTTACTGCTGTCTGAACTCTTAACCCACCACCCTGCTCCTGTAATGAACACACAGCTGAGATCTGGGTAAACTCTGTATTTTCCTATCCCTTACTCCCTTACTGCACTATTAATGTGGGAATACAGTGCATGGAGGAATTTACTCCCCTGCTTCAGCCCCAGGCTCAACCTAGCACCCCCTCCTCGCTTTGCAGTCCTTCGGGACACTAGAGCAGCAGCCTGGCAGCAGGTTCTTCCACCTGCACCACGACACTGGCTCCTTCCCACACAGCCCAGCCCAACCTGCTCTCACCTCTGGTGGGGTCGTGCTCTTGGAGTAGTACTGACATCGCCCCGCGTACAGCGGCCTCAGATCCTGCAGGTAAAAAAACACCAGGCTTAGCACTGCAGCAAAATCCAAATCAGCTAGCTGGTCTGGGCCAAGGAGCCAGGCTACAGAGAAACCCTGCTCTTGCTTCAGCACCTCAACACAGTGGCTGTTCTGCAACACCCCCACCCATGCAGCCCCCCACCCTGCCCAAGGTGTAACCCTGGTCCCCGGAGGTGTGTATTTGTTGCAGCTACCATGGGAGGAGCAGGCTCTTAAGCCTGATTGGGTGAGGGCAGCCACCATGAACCTAATGAGTCATTCCTCCCCGCTGCAGACACATCCCAGACCTGCCTGATGTGTTCCCAAGGGTTCTCCACATTGAATCATAAAAATTTCTCATTAAATTGTTGGCAAATTTTTGTTTCTGATCTTGAGTGACTTGTGGGAAAGCTATGAAGGATCACCAATATCTCAGCCTGCAAACACACATTACTGTCTCATTTTGGGGCAGTCTGGTCCCCAGGACAAAGGATGTGTATCAGCATCAGTGAGCTCTTCCCAGGACTGGCTCTCTAAGCACCTGCCCCAAAGCTGGGGGTGGCAGGGCCACAGCCAGGGAGAACACTATGTGCTGGTGTGGCAGGAGCACGTCTCCAGCAGACAGTGACATTTTTTGGACTGTTAAGGGGGTAAGGAGAGGCCAAAAGCACGTCCGTTCATCGAGAGACAGAAACTAGAGCCCTTGTTATCTCAACTGCTCAGCTCTGGCTGTCTCAGGAATGCAGACATCCCCAGGGCCACCTGGGAGGAGGTCCCAGCTCATGTCCTCACCCGACTCATGAGGTCAGCACCTAAAAAATCTGAGTGAGTCTGCAGGGCTCAGACACACATGGCCAGGGATCAGGAGTCAAAAGGTGCTTCACTTTTTCATCAAACCTAAAGTTTCACATGCCCTCACAAGGGTCAAGAAAGGCCAAGACTTGCTGGTTGCATCCAGACAGAGACCTATCATGCAGAAGAGCTGAGCTGCCCTTTGTCAGCAAATCCTGACATCCAGCATCTTTCTACCACTGGAATGCTCCGGGCAGGAAAAGGGAGCCAGCTTTACTTGGAGAATAATGAGCCAGTTGATGAAGGGAGTTTTCCCCTCATGGGTAATTCTGACCTTATGAAACTCCTTTCCATCTGAGCCACAAAGAAACCCCAAATCTGTTTTTTTTTTAATCTCATTCTACCAACTTTTGATTTATTTTTTTGATTTTTAGGAAAAGCCATCAAAGTGCAGAGCTGCAGGACAAAAAATCTGTCTGCAGGCATAAATGTCAATTAAAAAGCTGAAACGGAATTGTATTTTTCATCCCCACAGTAAGAACTACAGCTTTGGCACGTCTCGCTGTATTAGCAGCGTAGGAGCTGCTATGTTTTGAAGTCACCAAACGGAAACTGAGAACCTACCATGCTTCCTGTTTGTACTCTCAATGCTTTAATGAGCTTCGTATCAAATTGCTTCACTCTAACATCCAGCAGTTCAATCAGCATTAAGAGCTCGTGTACCGGCCCTCAGCTGCAATCCACGTTACATCTTGGAGACTCAGTAAACACAGAAAGCATACACAAAAAAACTAAAGCAAAGTTTTAAGTTCCTGATGCTTGCTGCTAATTTCAAATTACTTTTGAAAAAACTGACACACGTTCCCAAAGTTTCTGATTTCAAACGGTATTCAGCACATGACATTTGTGGGCTTGGCAGTGTTTGGTTGGTGACTGAATTCGACCTTAAAAGGTCTTTTCCAACCAAAATGATTCTCTGATTCTGTATACTTAGAGGGTTTGATGTGGCCTGATAGGGCATCACGGATGTCATTACTTGTTTTCCTAGAGGAGGAGCATTGCAAGACTTGTGTTTTCCTGGAAGCACTTACTATGTGTCTGGCAGCAAAGACACCGTCTACTATGGCACAGCAGAATGCAGCAATGACGCCGAAGCTGATGAAGACGATCGATGCAACCAGCTGAGAAAGGAAAACAAAGCAAAGTATTATCTGCCTCTCCACAACCAAGCCATTCGTGCCCTCTCCACAAGCATACATAAACCACAGTCAATAAGCCCTCAAGCAATCAATGACCCAAATGTTTGCCCACGCTGCACAGACTGGTCTCATTGAAGTCCCTGGGATTTGAGCCTCAAAGAAGAGCTTCTGCTCCTACAAGGCATCAGGAGCAGCAGTGTTGTGCCAGACTGGATCCCTGGGGTCTTCCTACTGTAATGCAACTTCTTCCATTACTACTAAGCAATAAACTTAGGCTGAGGATATACCTCTTCTTTTGGCTGCTGCTGTCTTTGACTCCTCCCAGGAGAGAGGTGTTCTCCTCTCTCCCTCCTGGGACCCTGCTTGTGAACACTTCCCAGCTGTAAGGACACAGGAGACTGCTGCATGTGAACATCCCTGGTGAGACTGCGCCTTCAGAAAATGTTTTCTTGTGGGCAGAAGCACAACACCATGAGACCAGAAGACAGGTGACCAGCCTGAACCATGGCAGTTGTACAACCTCACAGTAGCCCAACCGGGCTTCCCAGTGCTGGGTTGTGGAGAGCACAGGCCATGAGGTCTCTCTCCCTGGCTTGGAGGCTGCAAAGAGAGACACCTCCACTCTCATCTCAAGTAAGTCAGACAGGTCTGATCCTCTGCCACTGTCCCCATCCTGCCCATTCCTAAAATTAGCATGAAAGCATTCAGAAGGTAAAACAGAAATAGTCAAACTTCAACCCAGGTGTGAGGAAAAAGTCTCTCCTCTTGCTATGCCACTTGAAACACCACCCCTATCAAAGTGCTGAGGTGCGGGAAGCGTGCACAAGGGCTGACGTGACCCCCCTCCTCCCTCCCAAGCAGCAGCTCAGCTGCTAGCAGGCTCCAGAGCAGCTCACCACACAGAGCTCCTAACCTGACCCCAAACTCCCTTGGCAAAGCACATTGGGGATATCAACAGGGCACAGAGGGAGGGCAAGTGCAGCATTCAAACAGATTCATAAAGACGTAGCTTGGGGAACAGTAGCATTTCCACATAAAGAACCGAATGCTTCAGTAGGTTTTCCCCTGTTGGTTTTCCACTCCAGCAATCACAGCCTTCAAGTGTTGGCCACTGGCAGCTGTTAAAATCTGCTTTTCCACAAGTACAAAGGTGACCCAGTCGTCAGGAGTTTTTAGCAGTACTAAAAATCCCTAGTAGCACAAATAGAAATCTAACAATTAGCTTGGCCAGCACTGACTGATACCACAGGTCTCCTGGCATGGGGATGTTTGTTTTAAAGCTCCAGGTGTTAAGTTTCCACAAAAACCTTGGTTCCTGCCACTGCACGAGGATCCGGTTCTCAGAAAGACAAAGCAAACCCCTTGCCAAACACAAGCCAGAAGGATCCTGCATGCATTTTCAAAGTATCTCAGGATCTTTAGGTTGATCATAGTGTTTTTACAGAAACCTCCCTCAGTGAAAACAGACAAAATGGATCTTCCCTCAGTAACCTCCATGTGCAGACCAAGTCAGCTTGAGCACCGAGCGGAGATGCTCATTGGGACAGTGGAAATGGTCCCTGTACAACTGCTCACTTCAGTTGGTTTCAAATGAGAGAAATTGAACCAGTTTTCTAGATGAGGCAAGTATCCAAGACATATACTGTCCTACTGCAAATAAACTGCAGCAGTAGACAGAGCAGAGTGTGAAGTGAACCCGGTGACCATACAAACAAGTCCCAGTCACTCCTAACAAGCTGTTACTGGAGTATTAGATGCTGTGCCACAAAGCACTTGCAGATGGCAGCAGGTGACAAGTTTTCCAGGATCAGGTTCTACGCTTGGGACCCTGTTCCTGTGTAAACACCAACATTTCCTCCCCACTCAGGCCCATCTCCCCATCAGGATCACAGCTTGCACTATCCATCACAGCAGTAACACACTTTCAGTACCACAACCAGTGAAACCACACAAGGGGACAAAGCACAGCTCCTCACAGTCTTGGAGGAAGAAACGAGGCTTATGGCTTAGGTTCTTGTAGAAAATTTAGTTTTTCTCTGTACTGTCCTTTGTTTCATACATACATGGAAGAGGATATTCTCCCTAAATAGCATGGCCCTTGGAGATGGGAAGTGAGCCAAACACTAAATATATATAATTAGAGTATTGTCAGTCACCTCTGCTTGCAGGTAAGAGCTCAGGTGGCTATTTAAAACAATACAAGGTTAATGATGATACTATCTCAACAGCCCTACTCGTATATAAGGATCTGGTGTTAGAAACAGATTTGCTCACTTTTTTTACACATAGTTTCCTCTCTTTCAGCTGAAGAAAAGCCTGACAACCAAACATAGGGAATCTATTACAGTGAAAATCAAACAGCAGACAAACCCACACAAAATCATTTTTAAAATGCCATGGTTTTCAGCTAATGCCATGATTTGCAAGCAAAACTTTTGATTTGGGGTTGACAATACTGTGACTGTAGCAAGCAGAAGCTCCCTTCAAGAGCCGTGGGATATCAGTGATGACTCTTCACTGATCTAACTCCTGCCAAAGTCAGACACACGGAGTGGCATTTGGGCAAGACAAACTGGGTTTGGGCAGCACAGAAACCACAAAACAGGAATGTCCTGAGCTGAGATTCCCTTTAGGCCATGGTCCAGTGACACCTGGGTTGTGAAGCTGTTGGTTATTACTTTTCCATGGCACAGATGACTGTCACAAAGGCACATAAAATGCTGACTCTTCACCTGCAAATCGCTGAGTGAGCAGCTTGGGTGCAAGTGGGAGCTGGCTGCTGTGCTGGCAGGTGGGCAGTGTCACTGCCCTCCCTGGGGGGACAAAAGCTCTCCCTTGACAAGTGGGGAATGCAGACACTTAGCATGAAAGCCAATACGCCTGGGTGGGGAAACCCAGACAGATCTATTCCTGGCAGCAGGCTGGACAGAAGTGAGGGGTGTTGCTTCAGGTGAGCTCTGCCTGTCAGCCACAGTGGCTTGCTTGACTCCTCACACTCCCCAGACAGCTTATGAGCAGAAACATGTGCAACAGCATGGCAGCAGAAATTGCTTTTAGCTCTCTCTGCCATCACTGAGGAGCAATTGCCTAACACACAACACCAAGACTGACTTTTAACAAGTTACGACACTAGGGAAGTTCACAGAAGAGAAAAAGACAAATCCCGTGCTGCCAGTGGTCTTATGGAAATATATAATGGACAAAGCTGTCACTGTAAAGTGCTCCTGGGCAAGGAGAAGAAGTGACTAAAGCATGGGGACAATAAGTGACAGCTACTGCGTTTCTCTGCAGTCAAAGCAGACACACACAAGCTGCCAATCGAGGCAGCAGTGATGCAATCCCTGCAGAGCTGGGTCATGCATGCTTTTTAGGACACAAAACGATGGAGACATGAAAAGAACAAGCACAAGGCGACCCAGGGCTCTTCAGAATAAACAAACAAGCCAAGTCAGAGCTATGCTGTCACTCATGGGCACTCCTGTGAGGAATGCAGGACTGGCATAACACGGTCACTGCTCAACCAGACCCTGACATGCTGCTAATACATGATGAGCAATAGGCTAGGAAACTCTGCCAAGAAAGGAAAGACACGTTGCTCTTGCAGAGCCAGGATGAAAACAACAAATAACCACTGGGAAACCCACTTGCCCTGCACCCTGTCTGACTGTGGCAAAGGCAGTTTTCCTCTCCTTCTGGATCTGCCTCATTCTCTCCCGCTCTGCTGGGCACACACCAGTTGCAAAGCAAAGGGCAAGGCAGCCCAGCCTCTGGATTAGGACAAGCAGGAACTTCTCCCAATTCCCTCTGCAGCTTGGCAAACGTGCCTTATCCTGGCTGAGCAGCACACCCTGCTAATCTAATCTCTGACCCGCTTGCCGAGCCAGCTCCACCCCTGCAAAAGCAGACAGCAGTGCTGGCCAGCTGGCCAGGCTGCAGAGACAGCACCTTTCCCTTTTGCCCCAGTGCAACCCCATATGAGGAAGGCTGGAGGGATATCACTGCCAGAGCATGGGGCAAGCACCGGGAAAGCGGATTGCAATCATGCTCCTGAGAGAGCCAAGTGGAGGCAGGAGGCTGGCAGAAGCTGGTCTGTACCTCCTGACATGCTACCTCTAGCCAGTCACATGTGGCAAAGAGAGAAAACAGGGTAGGAAAGATTGAGCTTGACAGCCTGCCAGGAGTGCAGCAGGTACCAGCTTCTTCTGATACTGCTCTCTCCCCATACTTTTTGCTAAATTCTCCCAAAAGACTTCTCACCAACTCTGAGCCCCGTTATTGACACCTCCAAGCGCTACAGCCCCTACCTTCAGGCACGGGCAGAAAGATGAGGATTTTGTGACATAGCATCAACGTGTTCAGGGCCCATCAGAAATCCAGCCAAGTCCACATGTCCCTTGTGCCTGCCAAAAGGGGCAACCTGGGCCAGCACTGTCCCCACTGCACAGAGTGACCCCCTCCCACCCCAGCACAAGCTCAGCTGTGACCGTATCTTATCAACAGCACCAGTCTCATCTGATCTGCGCAATCTGCATGTTCACTGCCCATCCGCTCTCTTCTGAGCATCGCTTCCACAGCATGGGACACCAGGGACCTGACTAGACAGTGGCTCCCCAGCCCCAGCACACAAAAGCCTCCTTGCAGCACGAGGAGGGAAGCAGAGAGGGCTGTGGTCCATGCAGTTGGTTTGGACGGTGTCTTCTGTGCTTCCCAGGTCCCCAACTGCTGCTTTATAGCATGCAAAGCTTCTCAGTTTTCCTTCTCACTTGAAAATGTGTTTGGAAACAAGCACCAGCAACACACGCATTAGTCAGCAACACTGGAGAAGTTGGTTGCTTTTCAGTTACACTAGTCTTCATGCCTTTTGTCGTGTTGGTACCTTGGTGTCTTCTCTAGACAGATCTAAAGCAGAAAGCTTTGAGCACTCCAGTCTTCAGGAAGGACTTTCTGCTGGGCCCCCTAAGGGCTTTCACCTCTGATGTCTGGGCTGGCTGTTACACCAGCTGCTTGATCTTCTCTATCCTTTGCTTAGAATAAAAAGTGTCCAAAAGCAATTTTTTTTGCAGAGCCTCAAGCCTCTAGGAACTTATTTTAAGGATTTAAAATAAATATATTACATTTCTGTTATTTACCACATGAAGCATTGCACAGTGTGACAGCTCCACAGAAAAAGCATTGGGCATGGGGCTGTGAAGCACTGACTGTCCTGAAAACTCCAAACGCTCTGCTTCAAGCCCTTTAAAAACTACCCCATTGAGTTCAGCGAGACTCCATATTGTCACTTTGTGCTTCCTTAGCCTTGTTCTCCTGGGCTGTCAGAAACCACCTCTACACGCAAGAGGTACACAACCCCACTTGGAAAGCCAAGAATCCTCTTTACATACAAAATTTAAGTTATTGTAATTGTTTTCAAAAGTGTTTATAACGAACTTACCATTTGCCTTTTGTTTTCTATCAAGTTTGATCCGATGATTCCAAGAAATGACCCAAAACCGAGCTGAAAAACAGCATATTGTTAGCATCTAGCTCAAGAAAATATCCATCATTTTACACACAAACAGAACACAATTAAATCCAGAAACAGCAAAAGAACACACTGCAGATGTGTGAGCACTCTTGCCTCAGCAAGGAATCAGTGGAGTCTCTCACTAGTACAAACTATCAAGTGTAACCCTTATATGACACTAAAAGCATGGGTAAAAACCAAAAGGATGAGTTCTGAGTTCCATCCCCTCCCCTGTGATGCTGAGAAATGGCTGGTGGATGAGGACATGCACTGCTGTCTTGGAACAACCTTACCAGCACTCAGGAGCCCCAAGATGCAAACCTAGCAGGACCACATCACTAGCATCTGCAGACCAGGCTTTTGTAACCTCACCAAGAGTGTGAGCAATCACCTAAGCTTCCAACTTGGAGAGCTTGTTGATGTGAAGCATGAAATGAGGGAGAACCATACTCAGGAAGATTTAGACATTTTTCTGCCCTGTTCTCCCTCATTTCCAGGGATGAAGATGCATCAACCAGGGTCTTGTACCAAGAGCTCACACCAGCCCAGCCAACAGAACAAGCTGCTCCAGCAAAAGCATCTTTTCTTGCTGCCATAACTAACAACTCAGCTCAATAAAGTCAGTCAGGACTGAGATCTTCCACCTCCTTCCTCAGAGCCTTAAGCTATTTAACTACGTTAAATGGAAGGTTCTAGGACAGGACACACTTCAGCCAGGCCAGAAAGAGGGATTTCAACCAGGAACCGTGGTCCATGGAGGAAGATGCAGAAGTACTTCTGTGTTACACTGAGAAAGGTCTCTTATCAGCGTAGAGCATTTCCACCTCCACTTCTATGGGACAGTAAAATGAGAAATGCCAGAAAAGTCCTACGGTTGGACTGGTCATACTAAGCAGGTCCGAAACACAGTCAGTAGACCAGGAGGAAGTGAAGAATCACGTGAGAGTGCCAAATAACCAGCCAGCTCCTCAGGAAGCACTCTTGTCTCAGGCACGAGACAAGCTGCAGTGATTCAAGAACGACTCAACTAACCTGGAATCTACACTTTTAAGAGTCAGGAATAGAAAACAAAGGTTTAATAAATCCGACACCCACAAGCAGAGGCAGGTGAAGAGATCAGCAGACACAAAGGTGATGAGAAGTTTGCCTTAAATCTTCCCTCACTTTACCTCGGCCCAGTCCCATTTGGTGCAGTGCTGTGGGCTGGGATTAACACGGAGTGGCCAAGAAGGCTGCTGCTTCTCAGCTGCCTGCCTCATGCTTTGAACTCTCAGGAGACCACTGTCCCCACATTAGGGACAAACTACCACGGTAGGAAGCACAGCAACAAAGCCAGGTGCTGCTTAACACAGGCAGGCAGGGCAGAGAGCCAGGGACAGGGCTGAACTGTTCTAAAATGATCTGTCAGTGCTTCTGAGCTTATTTTTGCTCAGCTTGGGGAAGCAGTAACACCCATCTGCTCTGAGTAACAGCAGTTACAGCTCAATTCCAAGCCCCAAATCTGGGAGATCCAGGCATTACTTTTCAGTCCGGTGATGTTTAGCAGCAAAGAAGTTGTGTGGCAACACACACTTAAGGCAAATACTCAAGAAAAATGTTTTGTGCCCTTTGAGCTTGATCCAACACGTTTAAGAAAAACATCCTTCTGGTGTTTCAGAGCTGCCTCAAAACAACAGGTGAAATACTCAGAGTAATTCATGATAATTCAAAAAGAAGAAATTAGAGTAAGTCTGTATATACAACAGGGGAAGATTAAATAAATCAGCGGATTCTCATTAATTAATAGGAATTCTCATTGCATTAATGGGAAAACCACTCGCTCTTCTATGAATGGGACAAAGAGATCTTGGTAATCCCTACCAATTGCATCCCCTATTTGCTGGTGGATATCATCTCCTGAAATATCTGTCTGAAGGGAGGACAGGACACAAAATGAATGTGCTTTTCCAGAATAAAACCCCAAGTCAACGTGCTTGACATGGAACCACTGCAGAAGAAGTTTGCCAGTCAAAGACTAAGAAAAGTCAGACATTTCCACAGATGCTGGAAGCTGGTGTAACCTGGAGACAACCCACACGTCTCACAGGGCCTCACTTCCACAAATGTGCTCGTCCTCTGCACCAAACTGTTACTCTTATCTGCTGAGCATCACTCTGGGCTTCCCAGGCCCAGGGCAGTCATCCAGCCACAGGTGAGGATATTTTCCTTCCCACAGAGGCACAGCCAAAGTGTCCACAGATGTGGTCATGAAGCTGTCAGTGGTCATAGAGGAGGGTGATGGCAGCCTGGCTACTGGACATGTCATTGCACACTCTGCTTCAGCTCCTTCAGTAATGTCAGTGAGTAACTGTTTGGGAAAAAAAAACAACTAAACCAAAACAACCATCTCCAAAACCTCAACCAAACAAAATCCCAGCGATGCCTGAAAAGTCTCCAGTGCTTGGTTCTGACCTCTTTCAGGAACAGGGGCCTGGGAAGATAATCCCTTCCATCAGACAGCCACTTCTTTGCCTGTTTCCTCCTTGCACCAGAGGTGTTTGCCCAAGACATACAAGTTAAAGCAGGAAAGAATGGTGCATTATGCACGGCAGTGATGAGACATCCAATGCCCCATGAGAAGATCTCATCTGTGGATCTGGTCCACACATGGAGAAGTCATCCAGCACACAAAGAGACTTCTGGCTCTGTCTTTTCCTTACCAATGCAGAGTACTTGGGGTGCAACTAATGGTGGTACACAGAAACCCCTGGCAGAGATGTACAGAGGCCTAGCATTTGTGTGAAATTCTGGATGATAAGACCTGTAAGGAGCTGCTTCTTCTGGGCTGTGGAAGCCCCCTGCTTGGGGACAACTCACCAAGTACTCATGCACCACAGCAAGCCCTTTTCCCACAGTAAAGGGAGAAATCCCAGCTTGTTACGAAACATCAGCTATTTTAAGCACTTGCTGAAGCATCCAGCAGCACACTGAAATGTTTTCCTGTGCAGGGAGACCAGTAAAGTCATCACACATTTCCACACAGTGGGTTAATGAATCTGGTGACAAACTGTCAGGGTGCCTCTGAATAAAGTAGCTCATAGCAATTCCCAAGTTCAGGAATGCACTAATTCCTTGAGCAGACTGAATCTTACAAAAGCCTAAGTGATGCTGATGTTCCCAGAGCATAAATAGCTCAGGAGGTGTCAAGGGGATGTGAACGACAGGCTCTAACCAACTGCATCAGTCTGCAGGACCTGCTGTGAAGTACAAGGTTCAACTCAGGCTGACAGAGCATGGGCTAAGTGTGGAGACTTTGAAGCCAGCCTGTTACCTTTCTCAATGTCTTCCCTGCTATATTTCTTTTTCAAAAGATCAGGCCTAAATGCAGGAGATACTGAGACAAGCCAGAAAATCAATCCTAAACTGAAGAGGCCCCATTGTCTGTGACATGTTCCACACTACTGGCTGTCAAGGGGCTTTCTTCTGTCAAACAGCTTGTCCACTGAGAAGTATGAACCTCTCTGAGATCAGAAGTGTGCAGCAAATATATCAAACTGCAACAAAGAAAGAACAAGTCTCTACATAGTTATCTTGACAGGCTTTAAGCCTCAACTTTGAGGCTCCAAACCTAAATGCGTAGCACGCCACAGCTGTCAGAGCAGGAGCCTCTGGCTGTTGGGGCTGCAGTTACATTCAGCCTGCTAAGACAGATGATTTGGGTGCAGCTCAGTTCTTTTTGTGACCTTTTTTCAGCATGTCTCAGACACGCACAGGTACAGAACTAGGACTTGCTTTCCAGCTCGTGTTAGACCTCTGCTCATGCTGGGAGGGTCATGATATACTTGCCCCTTATGCCTCTGCAGGAGGGTCATACATCTACTGGAAAGAAAGCTGAACACCACTGGTCTTGTCTAAATTAAGCCATTTGAAGCCACAAGATTGTCCTTTCCCATTTTCATCTGTTGACAACAAAAAAAACAAGAAATGGATGTGCTAACTGCTTTGATGTGGACACTGCTCTGGCAAGCTGCCACAGCTACTGCTAACGTGCTTCTCCTCATTCAGGGACTCCGAATCACTAAACCCTTCTGCATGTGAACTTCATGAGCACAAGTTCACAAGTTCAAGACCTGGTCTCTCAGATGCCCTTGGCACCTACAAACCTTCTTTGCCTTACTTCTGCCTGGGGTTAATGTATGCAAACAAAATAAGTGCTAAGGTTGTTCTGATTGACACAAGACCTATTTATCTGTCTCACCCTTAGCTCAAAAGCTTGTTATTACCTAAGCTCAGAGGAAGCTGCCACTTGGATGGGGTTTTTTTGCATGGGAATGAGCAGCAGGCGCAAAATAATAACAAAACAAATAAATCAAATGGCAATGAAATAGCTGAGCGTAATATTAAGGACAAGATCACCCTTTATAACATTTGCAGCATTACAAGGGACTTTGTAGGCAATAAGTTTTCTAGACCTACCTAGGAGTTCTATACTTACAATAACCCCTGGGTAATAACCTCCAACAGTCACATTTTGGGTTCTTGTTGTAGCAGCTAGGCCCACCGTTAGAATTAATACTGACACAATGAGGAGAGTCACAGTTACGTAGAGGGAATTTCTTTTTCTTCTATTGAACGACCCTAAAAACACACACACACAACAGAATTTGCTGATTCCATCTGGGGACAGTCACAGTACCACACATTTCTCCTCCCGCCGCCAACCACGTCGTGCCGAATTACCTTTTTTCTAACTTGAGAATATTTCTGGGTTTGGCTGTCACTTTTCACCTTCACTAACGTGCTTTATCAAGCATTACTAGGGCATCCGAATCCGTTTGCTTATTATTGCTCAGACAAAGATGAAGGGAGCCTTAAGAACTGTAACTTTGCAAAGCTCATTTGGATAAATGGGAGCCTCCCAGTCCCTCTGGCCTGGGGCAATTGAGCTAACGGGAAATATTACCATTAGGCAGTTATTTATTTTCTGATCCATCTGCTTACATCAAGCCAAATAACCACACCGTGTGCCATTTGTTTTGAGGGGGAGAAACTTGGTTGCATTCATGTCGTAAGGCCTCCACGATTTTCCCTGTAAAATGAGACAACACCAGTAACAGCCCCTTCTCCTGTACTATCACCCCCTACTTTTGGCAAGGACCAAGCATTTTTAGACGCTTGAATAACGCATTTGTGGATTAGTAAAACACATCTACAGCTGCCTGATTAAGGGTTTTTTCTCTTTCATCTATTTTTAGATCTCCCAAATGAGCATAAATAGAAAACAGTGATTCTATCAGCTGGCTGTGACGCCACACTCAACAACGTCTTTAGGTGTATTTTTTTAGCATACGCTCTGCCATCTTTGCTTCCCTTTGTGGAACAACCCTTTTGACTGTATTTCAGGCATTACATAGACATAACCCAGCACCCGTGAGAGCAGATGGATACTGAACCACAACAGTCCCCTGCTGTGCTCCCTGTGGGATGCTGGGGCAACCCCAAACCCCATCCTCACAGCCTGGGGCTCTCCAACACATCCCAGAAGCAGAAAAATCTCCTATCCCAGAGGCTCCCAAGTGATGTGAATGCTACCAGCACTTCTCAAGAGTGTTTCACAGAAGGGCAAGGACATGTCCCAAGAGCAAGGAGCTGCTTCCATCATCACTGGTGTATTCCCTACAGTAAACCATATTTGGAACCCCCATGTGACGTGTTCAGTGGACCGCATACAGCCTTTACGTGGCAAGATAAAACACCTGCAGAAAGCCTGGGAGGAAAGACCCAGCTAAGCACAACCTCCTTGCCCAAATTCTCCAGAGAAAGGAGCACACCAGGCCTTGCTGGGCAGCTTTCTGCCTTGAAGCTGTATGCTCCAAGTGCCCACAGACTCTTCTTTAGGGTCTGAGCATATTTACTGCAGAGCTAGAGAGATCTTTTCACTCTAACAACTATACTGATGCAGCTGTATGGACATACACTGGTAAAAACCATCTCCCTTCCTCTGCAGGGACAGCTCTCCCCTCAGAAAAGTGCAGCAGCTCCTCATCGCTCCTCCACACTCACTCTGACCTGCCGTGCCAGCCATGCTGCTGGCAGGAGTGCTCCCTCTCCATCCCCATCCGAGCTCCAAGCTGGCACGGCTGCCATGGGTACAGAGCTGGATCGTTTCACCTATACTAACCAGAGGAGCTTGAAATCACAGCCAAGTCCTACGCTTGGGACCTAAAAGCCCAACACAAGGAGACTAAAGGCAAGAGAGGTTTAAACAAAAAGCAGTGTCCTTTCTGACTGACTAGAGTCTCTGGAAGGAAAGCTCTCCACCTACTGCCTGCTCATGGCCCAGAGTACAGCTCTGACCACACTACTGGGTCTAAAAGCAAGGAGCCCAACGACTAGTACTAGCATTACTCTGTACTGCTACATCAATTCCATTTTGCTTCCCCTGACAACACATTTTGTAATGTGTATATTGAGAAAGTGGATTTGTACTTCTGTAAGGACGCCTGTGGCTGCTTGAGCATACATGGACTCACACTCAGTATCTGCATCCATAGCTGCTGAAGGCTTGCCCTGGCAAAATCCTCTCTCTCAACACTAATTGGAATGAATAGCTCAACAGTCACTAATTTCAAACAAAATAAAATCAAACAACCGCTAGAGAACACCAAGATCTAGGTTGGATCTTTTATCAGTGAGTCTTAGTTTTTTGTGAGATTATTTCAGGACGGAGATAAAGGTACCCAACTGTTTGCTGCAGGTTGCATTTGGGGTTAACATTTTTATTCTCCTGACTCTGCTCCCTCCTCCCCCCCAAAAATATGAAATTTAGAGTTCTAAAGTGTTCAAAAATTCACCAAGATAGGAGGTGATTGCGTGCGTATTGTCTCATAAACACTATGTAGTTTGTGCCACACTCCGGTTCCAAAGTTATCATTTAAATGTAAGAGTCAGAAAAACATTTTAAAATTCCCAAGTACTGGCTTAGCCAAACAGAACTTTAAGAATGAGAGACAAAAAATGCTATTTCTTACACGGATTAGTTCTGAAAGGAGAGAATGAATGAACCTGTCTTGCTTACACACATGGTAGATTACCGCTACAGTTTGGCTGGCAAATGAGCAGGAGAGAAGTAAAACCAGCCATATGTTCCTTAGGCAGCTGAAAGTGGTTAGGGTCAGGCTGTGTGGGTGTGCAGATGTTTGTGTGCCACGCAAACACCTCCTGCAGAGCACGGCTGAGCAAGCATCGGGCACACGAGCAGGGTGTTCACACACACAAACAGGCACTCCTGCTCTTCCATCAGACAGGCTTCAAAAAGTCACAACCAAAAAACCTGCAAAATGTGCCATTTCCCTCAAAATTAAGAGTATTTGGTCATAGCATTTCTGCAGGAAGACACTCTAAAAGAAGCAGCTTGCAACACTGTTCAGGGATCCCGAGCTTGTTTCAGAACCACTGTATTTTCCGCTCTGTTTTCTCTCTATTTCTCTGTTGTTTCCCAGCTCACAACTGGCACACACCAGCGTGCAATACAGAGGTGAAACTAAAAGTTCTCAACTGGAAAATCCCTGAAAGCTTTTCAGTATTCCTTATAAGATTAAAAAAACCAGAGCAACAACAACAACAAAAACTCTCACAAAACCAAAACGCTTTTATTCTAAGCCCTGATAAAACCAACTATAATCCTTTTAACTTGACATTGGAGAGACATGAAACTGAAGAGATAACGTGATTACCTCCACTTCAGCACTGTACTGCGACATCAATTCCATTCTTTCTTTCCCTGACAACACATTTTGTTATGTGTGTGTTGAGAAAGTGGATTTGTACTTCTGTAAGGACGCCTGTGGCTGCTTGAGCATACATGGACTCACACTCAGTATCTGCATCCATAGCTGCTGAAGGCTTGCCCTGGCAAAATCCTCGCTCTCTCAATGTTAAGTTTTGCCAAAATTCCCCATCAGATCATTTTCCTCTTCACTGCTGAGCTTGGTAGAGCTCTACCCACAGCAGTGAAGCTACAGCAGCTTTGCTGTCTCTGCTTTTAAGAGATAGTAGCAGCCTTTTCTCTAAGATTTATCCAAACTAGGTACCTCAAAACTTGCAGCGCTTACCCCACCAAGAGTATACAAGGCGGTTTGAAACACTGTCCTCAACTCTGCGAGGGAGACGTGAAGAAATGATGCAGTCTGTAGTCTGGCTAGTTTATTTTGCTAAAATAGCACTCAGAACATGGACAGACTTCAGAAAGATCATTTTTATGTTAAGCCTCAGAAACATCCTCTTATTACAGATGCCATACATGAGCCCTCTCTAAAAACAAGGCTCTAGCAGTTTTCACCCAGATTCAAAGTTTGCAGTGATACATTATCTCTGTAATGCCCCAATTCACTTGAGGGGTTTTTTTTTCCCTGATTATCAGAAGAAACCAGACAAGATGGCACAGAGACAGCATCGACCTCTCCACCTTGTTCTTTGGGGAGAAAGCCACAAGAAACGACGATGCACAGAGTCGCCAAGGAAGCCAGCTTTAACTTTCATCCCCGGAGAGCTGGGGGCAAGCGGCACCGCGCCGCTGTCCTGCCAAAGCCCTTCTCCTTTTATTCCACGTCCCTGCTAAAAACAACCGTCGGGGCGCGAGCCGTGACCCAAACCCCGTTTCGGCTGCGGGCGGGGGGCTGCGGCCGTTCAGGGGGGCCCCGACCCTGCTTGAAGGAGCGAGAGAACGGGCAATCGGCAGCCGGCGCCTGGGAGGGAGTCTCTGACCTACTTCGGGTGCAGCAGCGCTATGCCCGGGAAGCGGCCGCCCGTGCCGTCCGTGCTCCGGGGGATGCTGACGGGGCCGGGGCGGGCGGGGAGCGGGATCGGGGTGGGCAGGGAACGCCTCGGCCGCCGCAGCCCCCGGCCGCGGGAGCCCCCGGGACCCACCGCCCAAAATGTGCGCGCTGCCCCCGCGGCACTTACCCACGGAGTCGGGCAGGGCCATGCCGGCCGGGCGCTGCTGAGTCAGAGCCTGCCGCATGCTGCCGCCGGCCCCGCTGCCCGCCGCAGCCCGCCGAGCCCCGGCGGCGGACACGGCCCCGGCTCCGGCTCCGGCTCCGGCTCTGACGCGCCTGCGCTTTGGGGCGGGGGCTGCGGGGCCAGCCCGCTCCGCTCCGCAC
>WBNH01003427.1:433831-462968 GCA_013401255.1 Urocolius indicus | reverse complement strand
GGGGGGGCTGCGGCGGGCGGAGCGGGCGGGAGCGGGCGGGAGCGGGGGTCGCGCCGGTCCGTGCCGCTGCGATGGAAGCCAGCGCGCTGACTGTGCCCGGGAGGAGGCTGCGGGGAGGGGAACCGCCACGCTGCCCCAGGAGCCCTGCACCCTCCCTGGTGTTGCTGTCCCTGCAGCCCCTTTGACCGCAGCAGCACCCACCCCCCCTGCAGCCCAGACCGCCTGTCGCCGCACGGCTCCCTGACCTCCTCGCACTCCCCATCTCCTCCCTCGCTCTCCCCAGGGCAGCCGGTGCTGGTGGTGGCACTCTGGGGCGGTCACCCCGCCACACGGCCGCTGGCCCGGCTTTATTTCACTTCTCGGTAACAGGCGATGCTCGTTGCTGCCCGTGCCCCCCCAAGAGACCGTGGTAGCCCCTCGCATCTCCAGCCCTCAACCTCTTGTTTTTGCATATCGTGTCTGTAGAAAGGGGATAAAAGCATCTTCCCAGCAGGCATCGTAATTGCTTGTAAATCACTTTAATGCCCTGGGCTGAGAGGTGCTAAGTGCAAATCGTGTAATTATTTCAAGCCAGAGCGTATTTGGTCAAGTTAAAAGAAACCAATCCTCTCTCTGCTTCAAAAAATAAAAACACCCCATACTTTTATTGGATAGGAGCCTAATTATCAGCTTCTCCCAGGAGAAAAGGGGAAGTGTGCACTGACAGTGGTGCAAGAGGCAAGTTACAAATGCCCAGATCAATTAACGGCAAAGAACAGCGTCACCTCCAGAGAAAACAGCAGTTATTTACCTCGGATGAACCAGAGGAGCCCAGTACTCGCTGCCTGGGCTCCACTTTGTGCAGAACTGGCCCCTTCCTGCCCAGTCACCCCCACTCCATGCCAGCGGTGGAAGGCATGGGTCTCCTCTCCCTCCTCCAGTCAGTGCCAGGGGCACAACTGCTGTGACGGGGTGTGTGTGTGTCCGCGGGGAGCTGCTGCTGCCCCACAGTTGCCCAGGACACGTTCAGTCCCTGTGCCTCATCCCAGCTGTGGGCAGGCAGCTCTCCATGCCTGAGGCTCCAGCCTGGTCAGGGAGAGCCAGCTGCGGCATGGCTGCCCGCATGCTGTCCTGCCAGGGTCCTGGCTGTGGGCATGCCCTGGTCCCGAGCCAGCCCTGCCTGCGTAGGCAGCAGCAGGCATGCGGGAGCCTTGGCCAGCTCGGAGCAGACCGGGGCAGCTGCCAGACCTCTTTCTTTCCCGCTGCGCCCATTTATTAGCACAGCCGGTGAGCGGTTTGCAGCCATGCTCAGGAAAGGAAAGGGAGGAATGGTGCTTTGGCTGCTTCAACGGCATGGTGCAGACCTGTGGGAGCACGGGACAGACACCTCTGTGCCTGTGGGCAAAGCCCTCGCCTGACACAAGGCAGCCTTTCCTCACCGTTGGCTCTCCCAGGACAGGCAAGGTCACCGGCCACATTGGAAATACGCAGAGGGAATGAGGTGGTGGCTGGTGCTGAGCTCCCGTCCCAGACGGTGTAAAGCAAATCCCACTGTTCCTCAAGAGCTGTATGGAGAACAACCGGAGCCAGGCAGCCCTCATATGCTGCTGTCACGCCACCAGAGCCATTGCAGGCCCGTGCTGCACAGGCAGCAGCAGGCAGGGCATTGGTGAGCTGCCCCCAGCACTCCTGTCCCACCGGCCCCTGGCAGCAGCGGGACTCCAGCAATGCCCCCATGCCCCTAATGCACCATCTTGTGCCCGTAATTCACTGATGGAGGAAAACAGCCCTGTCTGAGGGGTATCCCAAAATCCGTCTGGGGTTCTGTCTCGGTAGCTGTGGCTGGCTCTGACAGCCAGGCCAGGGGAGCCCATTGCTGCTGTCTCAATTCAAAAGTATAAATATAGATCTGCCCCTTTGCTACCCCTCCACTGCAGAAGAGATTTTGCAAGCATTAACTGTGGCCCTGCCCTGACTGACAAGCACATCTTGAGGGACACATGTGGCAATCGAAAGCCCTAGAGATGTGCTAATGTTTATTAACAGTTACCCGGTCTCCTCGGGGTGGAGAGCCCGGCTTCCCCATGTAGGGCACTGGCTGGCATTGAGGGGAGCTCGGGTGCGGGGCAGGATGCTGTG
This sequence comes from Urocolius indicus, assembly GCA_013401255.1. Taxonomy (NCBI): domain Eukaryota; kingdom Metazoa; phylum Chordata; class Aves; order Coliiformes; family Coliidae; genus Urocolius; species Urocolius indicus. Next base: position 460,850 of record WBNH01003427.1, on the reverse strand, counting down.
AGGGTGCCGTAAAGGGCACCAGATGCCAGGGGGTCTTGGGACAGGATCCTGTTGCGTTGAGCTCATGTCTCTTAGCAAAGCAAGTTATTTTTTGATCCACTCCTGAACGCTGAAGTCGTGTGGAGTAGGGAGAGAAAGCAGCCTGGTTCCCTGCAGACAGGCAAAGGTCTCGGCACAGCCACTCTCACTCAGCCTTTCTAGGGGGTTCCATGGGTCTGGGGAGCTGTGCTGGGGAGGGGGCTGTGCCTGTGGGTCCCTGACAACTGGGTGATGTGGCACTCACAATGGTGCTGGTGCCACTGGGCTCAGCCCCGGGCTCCCGTGGTGCCAACGCTCATGTCTCTGTGTTTCCCACCCAGGGATGGACGGGAAGGCCAGCGCCGGGGGCACGGAGGGCCACCACAGGAGCCCCTACCAGAAGGCGGTGAGTCTTTTGGGGGCTGCTGGCCACCCTCCGAGAGGAGAGGCAGGGGCTGCTGCCAAGGACCTGCTTCGTGGCTGACAAAGCTATGTATTTTGCTGTGCTGCATGGTCTCTTAGGGAAAGCATAAGCACTTTGCACCGAAGAGAGAACAGGGCAGCAAGGGCTCTGGCTGGTGGTCCTGGGCAGCAAGGGGAGGCTGGGAGGGGACATCTGGGCATGGTCCACCCTCTGCACACCTGGCTTTCAGCAGAAGGAGCCTGGTCCGGGGTGAGGATGAGGGAAAGCCCCCAGCCTCCCCCAGCACTCCCGTGACTGTCAGCACAGCATGATCCTGCCAGGGACGAGCCCCAGCTCTGCTTCTCTGCCTGGTGCTGCCTCAGCTGTCAGGGCAGGCAGCAGCCCTGGGACTGTCCAGTGTCCTATACTCCTACCCCAGCTCCTGCTGCTTCTCCCGCTCCTTGTCCAGGTGCTTTGAGACAATCTCTGGTTCTAGGCTGCAAAGATAAAACCCCTGGAGGGCGTTGCAATCCAGATCTAGCCTAGCTGCCTAGCTCCCTAGCTCAAGGATCCCTGCCAGGGACCTGCCAGTGAGGTGATCCCATCCTGTCTGTCTACCCCACACTCTCCCTGCCCATAGGGAGAGCTCAGGGTCTCCTCAGCCTTCCCGTGCTGCCATGGAGCCCCATGGCCTCTCCCAGCTGGCACGCAGGATGGGCCTCTTCCCCAGGTGCTGGATGCATGGCGTGGAGTCAGGAGAGACACAAACTTTTCCTTCCTTGCAAAAGCCTTCTGCAGGGCAGAGCTGTGGGTTTCCCAGGGTGAGAGCCCATGGAGGGCCAGCTCTTACTCCCCCCCACAGCTCTAAGCATTGATAGCAGCTTCTGGCTTTGCCTGCATCCCTCACTGCCTGCGAGCTGCAGCTGGTGTGAAATCCAAAGGGCTTTTCCCAGAGCAGTACTAAGCATTGGTGCAGATTCCCCTCTGTCAGTTTGAGAGTTTCCAGAACAGCTGCTGGCAGGTCTTTTATTTAATGGGGAGGAGAGCATGAGGAAGGAGGAGGACTCCTCTTCTCCCTCACTTGCTGCCCTGCAGCTGTCCTGTTAGCCAGCAGCCACTGCACCTCCTCTGCCACGACCCTGCTGGCAACTCATGCTGAGGCTGCTGCTTCCCTGCTCCAAAATCCCCTAGTTTCATTCCCCCTGAGCGGTACAGGGCAGTGACCAAGCAGGAGCTGGCTCGGGAAGGGCTGTGGGACCCGGGCCAAGCGTTGCCTTCGCTATATGGGAGGCTGCGGGCACTTTGCCGGGAGCAGTGCTGTGATGCAGGCAGCTCCCAGAAGGGCCCCAGCAGGGCATTAACCAGGTCCATCTGGGGAAATCAGTGGGGTGGTGATGGTTTGCAGCCCCCCTGGGTCTGACTCAGGCACTCCAAGGCACAAATCCGGGCTTTGAAGTCAGTACTCTCCCCACATTCTCAGTGTTTTGCTGTATCTGTGTGCCTGAGCAGAGTTTAATCCCCCTCAGTTCAAAGGTATTTCAAGGCATACTTTCTGCCAAGCTGACGTCTGCTCCCCGGGATGACCTGTGGTGTAAATATCTCACTTGTCTGCCCCGTCTCAGACAGGTGTCTGTGGCCAGCAGGTTTCCATGGCCCTCGGCACAGACATGGGGCCACCGTGCCAGTGCAGCTGCTACAGGGCTGTCCTCACAGTGGGCATGGTGCCCCCAGGGAGATGGGGCCAGGGTAGGCAAGTGTGGCCATGACCCAGTCAGGAGTGGCTGAGCCCTGCAGCAGTATGTGCATTAAGCCCTTCTCCCCAGGGGTACCTGTGCCAGCCCTGTCCTGAGCTCAAAGCCAGGTGTGCACCCTCTCCCATCCTTCTGCCTGCTTTTGGAGATGCAGAGCCCACCCACGTTCAAGGCAGCTCAGGAATGGCTGCTGTGTCTCAAGCATCTCTTGGCCAGGCAGAGGTACGGAGATTTGTGTTCCTGAGCTCCACACAAAGATGTTTTTCACCACCAAGGCAAAAAGCAAATGCTCACCACCCAGGGAGATGCTTTTCCTTGGAACTTAGTGTAATTAAAAAATAAAACCACAAGGATTTCTCCAAAGACTAAACACTTGCTCACACGCCAAGAAAAACAAACTGGATGACCTCTTAAATAATGCCACCTGCTGTCATCTGTGGTAGCACAGAAAACATGCACTTGAGCTCAGAGACGTTTCAGAAGCGTGGGAACAACCCCAGCTCACAGGTTTTCTTTGGTCATGTTCGACCAGGTGGTAAAAGATGAGTTTCTGTAAGTGCCAGGACAAGGAGACAGTACCCAGCGTGACGGCGGCGACGTGCGTGTCATGGAAAAATGGATGCTGAGACTTCAGCAACCTTAAGTCAGAACAGCCAAAACTATCTCTCTTTAACTCAAGGGTGATGATGGGAAAATGGAAATTTGAAACATTTCCAGCTATTAAGTGCTTTTACATTTATTTTTGGCCAATGAGACGTTCAGCTTGCATGTGGGCGTTGTGTCCTGTAACTCTTCCAGGAAAATAAACATGAGGAGAAGCTCCAGGATCACAACAGAGGGGAGGACGAGACCAAGGCAGAGATGGGAAGCAAAACCTGGGCAGACTTGTCTGGGGAGATGAAGATGTTCCTGTGGAACCCAGAGGAGAGAACGTGCCTGGGGAGAACGGCCAAGAGCTGGGGTAGGTCCTTGCTCAAGCCCCACTTGTGGGGATTGTTGCCTTTTCTGCTTCACCATGGATGCACTTGCCCGTGAATGTCCTTGATAGCTTGGACTGACCACCCCCGTCCCTCATTTTCAGGGTAGATATTTTCTAACCAGCACAATAAAGGACTAGTGAGGATGACAAGCAGAAAACTTTGGGGAAGTCACCCTTGGTGTTTACTGAGAATGTGAAAGCAAAGATTTTGGGCTGCCCAGACCATGTACTGGGAAGAAACCAAGAGCCCAAGCAAGCACAGGAGCTGCAGGTTGGTCTGCTGCAGCCATGCACTGCTGGCACCAGCGAGCCAGCTCCTGCCTGCATAGAACAGGAGCCTGTGGGGTGGTGGCTTTGGGGTCGTGGGTGTTGGTGGAGGACGAGTTTCCGAGTCATGGGGCAGGCATTCTGGGGAGGGTGCACTCCATGGGGCCCTGCAGCCCTCCTTGCCTGAGGCTCTGTGGGCGGCAGGACTGGTCATTGCCCTCACCCTGCATCTTCACAGGGTGTGATGTGGTGGCACAGCAGAGCCTGCCCGTGCTGGGATGCGCCAGGGAGAGTTTTTGAGCACTGTTTCACCCTTATCTATACGGCCTTTTAAAATGATCGCTGGATCTGGAGGTGCCCTGGGTGGTTATGAGCACTGCTGCAGGCTCCATCCGAGATCAAAGTACCACAGCACACGTGATGCCATCCACCTTTGCAGCTCTGCTCTCCTGGGAGCACAACCCCCTCAGCTGACTAAAAATCCCCAGCCTCAGCCCAGTGTCACTGCACAACTGCACTGCTGTAGGGCTGCGAGTTATGGGGGCTGCCACACATGGCCTGCCCATGCCCCTGCCAAACACTCTGGGACTCTTGAAAAGCCTGTGGCGACAGCCAGGAGAAACAAAGGAAACTGCCCACGAGCACTGGAGGAGGCTGAGAACCCACAAGCATGAGTCTGGGACAGGCTTGAAATCCACATTTGGCCTTGTGCCCTTTGCTGACCATGGAGGCAACATTGGCTTTGCTGCTGCTTTGCTGCATGGGAAGGTGCAGAGTGAAGTGCAGGAGCTGTACACGGGTGACAGTCCTCAGGGATGTGGGATTGTGTTTCTGAGGGCTCTGCCAGGTGCTAAGAAAAGCCCTGTGAGAGGACTCGTTGAGGCTGGTGTACCTGTGGCCCCTGGCTGGCTGCTGCTGGAGGGCAGGAGAGAGGCATGGAAGCTACTGTGAAAATCAAATTGTCTTTCAAAATGAGAGCATTTGGAGGTGGAGCTGAACTTTCCCATTGTCAGCCCATGGGGGAGGAGGAGAGAGTTTGCCCAGCCCGAGGCTGCTCCCTAGAGCTGGCCCTCAAAGAGTTACAAGGGACTCAGGGTATTTGTGCTGCCAAAATGCCAGGACCTGGCTGGACACAGGGTCTGGGAAAGGCTGCACCCCCTGCTCTGCTGGTGACAACGCTCCTGCTGCACTGCAGGAAACACAACAGGAAAGGTAGAGGCACCGCATGCCGAAAAGCATTGGCTCAGCACCCCAGCACAGCTCCAGCTGTGCCAGGCTCGTTCCCAGGCCCCTTCCCAGCATCGCTGTGGCACAGCTGGACATTGTCCCTGCTGTGCCCTGTCTGGCCTGGCTCAGTCCGCGGCAGGATGCGGCCCCACAGCGGTTCCCAGCGCCTCAGCCCGGCAGCAGCACAGCGGGAGCACACATCTGTGTTCCCAGGCCTCCCCGAGAGCTGCCGGCACGTTTCTCCTGGGAAATAGTTGGGTTAGGGCTTCGCTTTGCTTTCTGAGCTGCTGGGTTTTATTCCTAGGCCGTGGCCTCTTGAGACACCCTCAGCCATCAGCCTGATCCAGAGGGAAAACAAGCCCGTGCCCTGGCCACCAGGGCTATGAACCATCCGGCCATGCCGCTCGCCTCGGCCCCAGCACTGGGGTCCCTGCCACGTGGGCAACAGGCAACCACCCCGCAGCCCCCCCCAGGGGATTCCCTGTGTGTTACCGTGCCAGGAGGGAGCGGGAGGGGGAAAACTGACAGAGCCGAGCTAGGTGGGCACACACAGCTGGTTGTGACCCAGCTCTGGGAAGGGCTGTGCAGCAGAAGGGGTCCGGAGCCAAACAGCAGCTGCCCTGGCCCCAGGAGTGCGTCTGGCTGAGAGTCCTTGACCCAGGGCTTGTGTGCAGGAAGGAGCTGGGAGCTGCTCCCCACCTCCACGGCAGCCCCAGCGCTGCAGCCCAGGCCAGACCGAGCGCGGCCACTCGCCCTCTCTCTTTTGCAGGCTTGATCTTACTGTTTTACTTCATTTTCTACACGTGCCTGGCGGGAATGTTTGCCTTCTGCATGTACGTGATGCTGCTGACGCTGAGCCCCTACACACCCAGGTACCGGGACCGCGTGTCCCCACCAGGTACGTGGCCCGACCGGGTTCCAGCACCTCCACGGGCACTGCCCAGCAGAGTGCTGCTGAAATGGTCTGGCAGGGGCCTTGGGCACAGACCTGCCAGAGCCCTACACCCCAACCTCCCTAACCAACAACCCTAGCAACCTCTACCAACCTCCCTAACACAGGCTGTCAGCACTTGCCTCGGCGCACTGACGGTGCTGCAGGCTCTTTGCAGATCTGACATCTTCTATAGCCCCATGTGAAGCATTCATTCTATTGATACTAATTGTTCTTCTAATTATAGTAATTATCAAACTAATTACTTTCAGAGTAAATGAGCGAGTTTAGGCTTTTCATAGGTGACGTCCATTCATTTCAGTTGCTGCTCTTTTATACTCTCTAATGAAAACCAAGAATAGGTTTTATGCACTATTATTTGGGGGACTCCTGGCAAGATAACATTCAAAACCTCCTTTCCCTGTGACAGGAGCAGCCTGTTTCATGTTGGTAGGGAGCACAAGACCCCGTTGCGCTGCTCTCTGCCTAGAGCTGGCTGTGTGCGTGGAGCACTGGGCACCCCTCAGCCTCTCTCTGTAGCCCCAAGCCCATCTTTCCCTGCGACACTGCTGGGATCGTCCAGGTCCCCCATCATTCTGGGGATATTTTGATGTGTTTGGGTGTGAAATAGAGGACAGGGATCTGCAGGTTGAGGAGAGAGTTTAGTTGTGAGCTGGTGCTACTGGTGCCCAGCCACAGTGCAACAGGCCCCTGCCACACACACCCCAAGGCTGTGGCCAGTCCACCCATGTCTGCTCTAACAGGGTCCGTTTCCTTCTCCAGGAGTAATGATCAGACCATACTTGAACGGCTTCACCATTGCCTTCAACGTCTCTCAGCGCAGCACGTGGCAGCCCTACGTGGACAGCATGAACCACTTCCTAGCAGGTAATCCCATGCCCCTCATCTAGAAACGGAGGCTCACGAGGAGGCCACGGGAGCTTTGGTGGGAGGGAGCCTTTGCCTTTTCAGGGGGGACTTCCTGACTCCCTTGACACGTGGGTGTACTCTGAGAGCATGGGTCTGTGCAGGTCTGCAGAATCGTTAACAAGTCTCTTGGTCCCCACCAGCTTATGACGACAAAGTTCAAGAGGAGAAGAATATCGAGTGCATCTCAGGACAGTACTTCATCCAAGGGGGCAATGAAAGCGAGGAGAAGAAGGCCTGCCAGTTCAAGCGCTCACTGCTGCAGAACTGCTCTGGCATCGAGGACCCAACTTTCGGCTTCTCTAAGGGCCAGCCCTGCATCCTGCTGAAGATGAACCGGGTATAGAGAAAGCCGGTCATCTTCATTCTGTTCTTCAGTGCATCCCAGTGTGATGAGTAAAGACAATGCAGGGACCAAAATTCCTCCACACCTCGGGCCCAGGGAAAAAGGGAACTAGAATCCCCAAACCTGCTGGCTCATGCCTGCTAGAAATCGTAACACAGAAACATAGAAACTGTCCAATTTGTTGTGCTGAGGCCAAGGTGCTTGTGATGGGCCTCTGTGTGGGATGAACTCAACTTCAGGGCTACACCCCAGACCCCAGTCTTTCTATAGCAGGAATCTTCATAGAATTCAGTTTGTTTGAAATCTTCTAATAGCATGGTGGCTCGGTGCACTCTGCTGGCAAAATCAGTGTGAGGTGTGAGCTGTGTGGGGAAGTGGCTGTATTGCTCGTGGCTTTCTGGGCTCTCGGGATGCTCTGCTCTGCCTCCACTCTCCTCTGTCTCTGGGGTGGCAGGCTCTTCTTCTAAGGGGGACATAACTCCTGTCCTGAGCAAAGTGATTGGCTTGTAGAAGTGCATAAACCCCAGAGAAGAGAGGCAGCACGTGCCTGGCACTGTATTTCAAACAAGCACGGATGTCTTTTGTTGTTGCAGATCATAGGCTACCGCCCTGGTGCTGGCGTCCCCGTGAGCGTAGACTGCAAAGTGCAGGTATCACTTCCATTTGTGCCTGGCAGCATGATGTGTAGACAGCCCAAGGCATCCCTCTGATGGACCCCACCATTACCTGCCCTCATTTTACCCCTAAATGCTCACAGGTCTCAGGGCTGCCGATGCCTCTGGGCACATACCAAGGCTGGTCTGCTGAGAACAATAGAAGCCATCAGTCTCCTGCTTCTTACCCTGGCCCTCACACTCCAAGTGCTGCTGACTCCTGCCAGCCTCACCAGCAGCATGCTGCTCAGCCCCTGAGGCCACCAGCCCTGCAGGGACGAGTGCTGGGGAGCCAGCTAGAGCCTGGAGCTCCCTGTACGCTCCACAGTGCCTCAGTCCTGGGGAGCACCCTGCAAGCCAACAGCAACAGAGTGAAGGAAGGGCTCCCACTGCCCAGACAGCAGCTGGATCATCCTCTTAAGAGAGGAATAAAGCAGTAGGCAAGCAGAGCAAACAATCCACAGGCAGCAAATTCTGTAACTCTCCCTTGTGCCTTCATGGGACACTGCTGCTGCGGCTCCCACAGCGAAGCGTGCAGGCAGGAGCAGCTGAGCCCTAACGTGGATCTGCATGAAAGCCCCTTTGCTTTACTCTGCAGGGAGCTGGATTTTGTGTGCCATGTGCTATGTGTATACCTTTCTATTTTTTTCCAACCACAGAAAGGCAATGAGAGCGATCTCAGAGCTGTGGACTTCTACCCTGGAAATGGGACGTTTGATCTCATGTATTATCCGTACTATGGCAAGCACACTCACGTAAGTAAAGACTCTGGCATCTTGGTTATGTCTTCTTGGGAAGAAGCAGGCAGGAGCTGCTGCACAGAGTACAGATGTGCTTTCTGGCTATTCTAGGCAGATGCAGGCGGGAGAAAAGCCATGGGCACTGGGATCACAGGGCTCTATTTCTGGCTCTGACAAACTGCAAGCAATCCTTGGGGACTCTGGTTCCCCCTTGCCAGCAACGGGCATGGCTACATTTATCATCTGGAGACTAAAGCTAGCTTTGCTAACTCCCAGAGAAGGTCTCAACACCAGCATTTTCCCAGGGTGTTAGGGAAGTTCAGTGTGAGGTGACGTGAGGAAAAAGATGAGGCTTCTGTCAAAGCTGTGACAAAACCACTTCAGGCTGGGTGACTCAAAACAGAACAGTCCAACACTGGTGGCTATTTCTGAACGTGCTGCCAGCATTGCTCTGGTCTGCGCTGGGCTGTGCAGCATTAGGAGGTAACACGGTTTCACAACGAAAGCTGAAATGGAAGGCGAAGCAGGCACTAGGCTCCTGTTGTCATACTGCTGCGGGCTGAGGACGAGTAACAGCCCTGGGTGCCAGTTCTGCCTGCCCTTTGAGTACACAGATCCAAAGAACACCCCAGATTTTCTTACTACAAGCCATAGGTCAGTTTTTAGAACACCAGAAAGTATTTGAGAGTCTCATTATCTGGTGTCACTTGTCCTGGTTAATCAGCCCAAGAGGCATGGTGCAGTGCAAAGCTCTTGTGGTCCCAGCACTCCGAGGCACAGAAAGACTCAGGTTCAGCATCCGAAGGGACCACAATGGACATCAGGCAAACACACTCAGACTCCCAAGAGCTGTGAACAAATGACTCACGGTTTGTGCCGCACAGGAAAGCACGGCCTGCTCGCCTGCCCTCTCAAAAATGACACTTAAATCTCCCTTCTTTTCAGGTCAACTACACATCCCCACTAGTGGCTATGCACTTTACAGAGGTGAAGAGGAATCGTCTGGTTCCTATTCAGTGCAGTCTGAACGGCAAAGGTATTATCAACGACGTGAACAGCGACCGCTTCCTGGGCCGCATCATCTTCACGCTCAGCATTGGGAAGTAGCCGCCACAGACGACGAGCCCTTAGCTTCAGTCCATCAGAGGCCTTTTCCTTCTTCAAGCATAAAGCCAGCATTTTTTTTTTCTTTCCTTCTGCTAGGTAAAACAGGCACATGGAGATTTCCCTTAATTTATTTTTGTTCACAGGTAGGAAACAAATGAGAGGTGACGGAGCGTGGAGCCGCATTTTCCATCACCTGATGTAAATCATTATTAATGAGTAATAAAAATTAAAGTTATTCCTGGACAGACAACCTGCAAAAGCATTTCAGTCCTGGTACCCCTCTGATGTCTGAACACTGTTTTCATAAGATCTTTTACAAGTGACTCCTGTGGAATGCATTTTTCCTGGCTTTAAGTTTTAATGTTTACTGTAGCTTTATGTGCATTTGTCAGGCAAAAGCTAACAAGAGGGTAGTTTATTAGCACTATTCTTGTTAAAGTACGAAACAGCAAACATTCTGGCTTAGGCCTGCAATGACATGGTTTTAAACAATGGCAGATCCCAAAACGCTACCTAGGAGCTTCAGCACCTCCTGGTGCATCTTGGCTGTGGCATTTTAACAGAGCTTGTTGAGCGTGTCCAAGGCGTTGGAGCAAAGGCCATGTTGAAAATCATCTGCCCTTGAACCTTTTCAACTGTTCCTTTCTGAAGTGGGAAGATCAATGCATTTCTCTCTCCTCCTCACTCCAGTACTTCTCTTTGTCCCAGGAACGCTCAAGTCTATTAGGCAGGAACAAGTGAAAGAAGCATTTCTTTCCCTGTCATGGTCATAGGTTGACGGGTCCTCCTTCCCCTATTCAGGCACAGGAGTGCCAGTGAAACATTACAGACTCCCTCCAAATATTTCAGGCCTGTTCTACCCTGTTCCAGAGAGGTCACAGCTCTAATCCTGCACAAAACCACAGGGAAATGCTTAGTTGTTTCATCATTAAGGGGTCAATGCTGGTATTAGAGACACTGCCATTTTATCCTCCTCAAAGAGCCACGAAGCACACTTGTCCTTGTCAGAGCAGAAACCAACAGAGCAGCCACTGCTGCTGCCCTCTCCCCAGCCCACCAGCACACAGACGAGCCACAGTCTGCATGGTAGGAGCTCTGAGAACACAGCGGGACAGGACACCTTAGGATAATGTACTAGCTGCAAAGCACACTTACTAAAATTACTGACTGAACAAGAGCATCATGGTATGTTTGTCCTACATCCTAGTCCAGGTACTTAATCTGACATCATTTCTTCATCTATATAAGTCTCCAAGAAGTCTCTTTTTTTTTTGTATTAAAAATAAAGCCACTACAGTAAATTTAACTCTGTGGTACCATTCTTGAAACACTGGTGTGGGAGAGGCAGACTGTGACTTTAGTTGGCCAGTTACAGACTGAATGTCAAAGCAGCATGTAATGAGATCCTTGAATTTTGAGCACTTGAACTTTCCAGGGCCAAAGAGTTCAGAAGTGCAGTTCAATAAAACTCACTCTATGCTAAGGATCACAACCGTCAGGCAAAAACTATGTATTAAGAAGTGTTAAAAATCTGAACCAGAGGTAGTTTAGGAACTAATCTTGCTCAGATGTGGTTATTACAGAATCACAGAATGGTGGGGGTTGGAAGCGACCTCTAGAAACCATCCACTCCAACCCTCTGCTAAAGCAAGGTCATCTCGATCAGGGGGCACAGGAACGTGGCCAGACAGGTTTGGAAACCTCCAGAGGAGGAGACTCCACACCCTCCCTGGGCAGCCTGTGCTACAGCTCCCTCACCCGAACAGTAAAGATATTTTTCCTTGCCTAAGTGGAACTTCTTGTGTTTCAGCTTTGGTCCATTACCCCTTGTCCTGTCACTGGGCGCTACAGAAAAAAATGTCGCCCCATCCTCCTCACACCCACACTTTAGGTATTTATAGGTGTTGATGAGGTCTCTCCTCAGTCTTCTCTTATTCCTATGACACCAGTAGAGCTAGGGCAACAGAAACATTCTGCCTGCACGACTTACCTGAAAGGGCATGTTCTGATCAACAGAAACCATCTTTTGCCAAGGAAGGGAAATACTGCCAGGGTAACAGCTTTACCTTTGATATCAGAAATAAGCTAAACCCACAAATGTTTCCCCTCCTGCCAATTGCTTTAGCTCTTTTAAAACACATTTCTGAAGAACTTGAAAGCACAGTAAAACTCTTCATGCTTCAGGCCATGAAATCAAGAGCTCTCCAGCTAGCAACAGACAAAACTTCACTTGTATCTATTCCCTACCTGCCCATTGGAAGGATTCATGAAGCAACTGCTTCTTTAGCAGAGACTGGACCCATGCTTTGATCCAATCAACAAAGAAAGATCAACTAATTGGGATATACATATGTGAACAGCTTAAAAGCAAAAGTGTCTGTTTCCCCACCACCATCCAGACCCAGACGTTTACAGTCCACTTGGAAAAGCTCTCATAAATGGCACGTGTGTCTACTTACACCAAACCAAAGCTTTATAAACACCACAGGTGACTTTATTTTCCGTACACATATTCTGTTTTCAGCACATTTGTACAGCCATTCCAAGACTGGAGAATTGTATACACTGCTCTTCATGCTACAACAACCTTAAAGTGCTGGCTCAATTTTTGACTTCTACTGAAGCCCAAAATAATACTTTATATGTATATATAAAATATACATTTATGTGCATCCAGGAAATCGCCACATCTTACTGAAATCATCTAGCAAAAGGGATGCAAAATGCTTTGATCAGCAATCTGAACAGGGAACCACGGACAGAATCCATCTGCAGGCAGCAGAGATAAGCAGCACTCTGACAAGCAGCTGTTCCTCAGGAACTGCCAGTCTCAAAATAATTCACCATTTATCACTCTGGCAGGGAAATCAAATGTTCCAAGAGCAAAAGTACAACTCAAAACACCAAGACAATCAAAACCAAAGCACACCGTCCAGTTCAGCAGCATTAAATTCCACTCCTAAGAAAACACAACTTGGTTCAAGAACAGGTTTGCAGTACAAAACCCGGTTTTGTCAGATTCAAGTAAAGCTTATCTTTGGTCACAGTGAGGCCAACAGTAACTGAACATACTGGTATTTTTCAAACATGAAAATTCATCTCCCTTCCCAGAATATGGAGCTACTGAGAGTTACTCCAATGTTAGTGTTGGCCATTTCCTCTGTGCATGTGAATTACTGAAGGTGTTTTCCCTACAACATAGACACAGGGTCAACACACAAAGAGATTAAATATTGAATTAACTCTAGCAATCACTTGCTGCACAGGACAGAAACTTTGTGTGCCATCAGTAGCTCTCTGCAGACCAGGCAGCTCTGGATTTGTCCCACAGTTAGAAATAAGGGTGCGTGAGCTGCAAAAATGCTTTTACCAAGATGGACTAAATGGGTTGAAAGAGGCTTCTTTCATGTTGTCAACATGAGCCTGATGGGAATGAAGCAGAACACAACCACAAACAACTAGCTTCTATTTTGGTGCATTTTGGACATGGAACATTGAACTGCATTCATAACAAAGAAGCATCTTCTAACAGGTCAGATACTAGTATTCCTTTGGAATTCACATTCCTCACTACATGTAGACGTTAGTTTCTGTTTTATGATCAGCATTCCTCATACCAGAAATGTTGTGCTTTTACACTGTTCAAGTGTTGTTTGCAAAAGCCATAATTAGGAGGCTAAAAGCACATCCAAAGGAACTGGGGGAATCTCTGAACATTGTGTGTTCTTGGTCAGTCTTTGAGAGCTCTCAAAATACTCTCGAGCCTCACACGGATCAGTGCTGAAACGCTGTGTAGCCTCTTTTATGTGCACAGAAGCAAAGCTGAGACAAACTGCAGCCAGTGAAATTCCAGCCTGCCACTCTCATTGCGCAATGGAGCTCAGGACAAAAGGGAAAACAGTCAAATAAAACAGCACAGGACAAGATTCCTTTAGCAGACTGTTGACTTCTGAGTAGTGAAAGTCTTCCAGGACTGAGTCTTATCTTAGTGAACACAGACATTAAGAACATCATGCTAGTGCAAAGCTATTTAACATACCTCAGCAGTCAACTTCTCCATACCAATGTTAAGCAAATTAGTTTACTGGAAGAATCAGGTATTCTTCTCATGTTTAGTTTATTAGTGAGATCAGGTACTACCTTTACATTCAGAAGGGCCAGGAAATTCAGACTGATTCACAAGAACAAGCTGCTAATGAAAAAAGACAACAGCCATATGCCAAGTTGCCAACTGCAGTCTGTTTGGGACTTGCTTCATTCTCCCATAGCATGTACAGTCCCTTTCGACACAGCACTCACACCTTTAATTATGGTTTCAGCTTTATCCAAGATATCAGCTTTATGCAACTAAAAATGTTCTGGTACAAAAAGATCAAGCAACAGAAATAAAGCTTCATAGATGTCTTCTGTGCTCAAAGGAATCCCATTGCTCGTGTAGACACACATCAACCCTACTCAATTCTCTGGTCCTCAGAACACTTCCTTTCTCCAAAACCATAGAGCAGCTTCAAGTAATCCTGCAATTCATCTTCAGACTCCTGGCACCATATTCTGTCATGAAGTAGGTTTAGAATTTTATTTTAAAAGTAAAGAAACTGTGAATGAATTTGTTTGTCTTCAAAGGGCAGAACAGGGAGTCTGGGAAAAGGAGGAGAGCAGGGAAGGTGCCATCAGAGACGGAATTAGGTAATTACACAGACTGATAGCCAGTACGACTTTTTCTTCTTCCAATGATATAAGATATAAAGACAAGAATGATAAGGAAGCCAAGTGCCATGCCCACTGCGATGGGAATAAGAAAGTTCAGGTCAGAATCAGCAAAGCATTCTTCAGCTGCAGACAGAAGAAAAACAAAACAAAACAAAACAAAAGCAAGGGAGAATAAATTAGTAAAGGAAATGAAGCATTAGAAACCAAAGAAAGTGAGGAGCAAACAGACGCTCTTGAGAGCTTACAATGAATTAGATACAATAATACAGCTTAAGTCAAATCAGTATTGAGTAAAGAACTGATGGAAAAACTGATTTCCTTAAACGTACATGCTAGACACATAATTTGTATTGGTAATAAACTTCTTTGGATTTGTATGTTGAATTCCATCTTCCTCTAGCAAGCAGTCCATTCAGATCAGAAATGTGAGGACAAACCAGCACCCTGAGCATGCACCAGCTGATCACCCCTCAGAGCTAAGGACAATATAGCAACAACAAAAAAGACAGACTGCTGTATTTCTGTGATGCCCTAGTCACCTCCCCATGACTTCCAAAACCTTCAAGACAGCAGCACCTCTTTAGGTTCTGGACGTGAAGAGAAATGACAGTAAACCAAGTAACAAGTAGAAAGTTACTCAAAACTACCAGATACAGACAAGACACCTATATGGAAAGTATTGAATGGGAAACGCTCAAAGACTCCCTCTTTGGGTGAGTAACTTTTATTTGTAATCCACATAAAGGAAAAGGGTTCCCAGTTTCAGCCGACTACACAGACTGTACCAAAATCCACATAGGAGAAAAACCAAAACCAACAGAAGAGACAGCTGTAATGCTGCAGGTTTTTTTAATATACAGCTTATAAAATGTGTGATGAAATCCTTGCTGACACAAGCACTCATGCCAAGGATTAGCAAATACCACTGGGAATGGATTTAAAGCTTGGTGCTACACCTTAGACGTGGAGGCAGGGCTGGGCATTCTTCTCATTGGCAAAACACAGAGCTCCACTCACCCATGCAGGGACGAGACGTTTAGCAAGGTCTGATGACACGCTGCCCATGGATTGCTCCAGGGTCAGGGTGCCTGACTCACATGCTTTTAATAAAGCACAGCTCCTTAGAAAACCTTTTTCCTGAGTTTTTATTGGAGCAGAGTACACGTCATGCACACAGGTGACGCATTATCAAAAGTCAGCTACTGTTCAGAGTATTTAAATCATTTCAGCCTCTAACTGAATCAGTCTGTCATGGAAAAAGTACATGGCTTGATGTAGTTCACCACAGACAGCCCAGTACCCTTTCCTAAAAGGCTATGCAAAGCCTGTGGCTAAGAGGAAAGGAAACAACACATGGGGAGTGTCAGCACCTGAAAGCACTGAACTCTGACAATCTGAAAGCATCTACTGCCAAGCAGAACAACACTTGGAAGGGAGAAAAAAAAAAAAGAGGAAAGGAAATATTTACTTTATACAGTGAGTTATTTCAAAATATTCTTATCACTGAGAAGGAATTCAAGCACTTGTTTTCTTTTAAGGAAGCTGATGCAATACACATCACTATGGCACCTTACAAAGAATTACCAGGATGAAAAGGGGTTAAAGTTTCCTGCCAGGAACATTCCATCCTTCACCTCTATCCCTTTGCCACTGTTGTTGGCACCCATCTAGCTACTGTACAAAGGTTAGAAGCTTCAGAGAAGTGTCTGCACCCGCACAGCATGGTAACTGTGCAGCACCACAGGCAGACTCCAGAGTGGGGCCAGGAGGAAGAGCTTTCAACAGATTTGGTTCAATGTGTCTCCATTCGAAAGAATCGGAAAGTTTGGCCCCCACCATTTTTAGCCCCAGTGTGAATGCCATCTTCCCTTTCAACTCCAAGCATGAGATACAGCTGGTAGCCCAAAATTTCATGGGTTTACTTGTATATGCTATACCCTATAGGACGCTACAGTAAATTTAATTATTCTTCTTTTAAGTTAATTGCCTGGCAAAGCTGCTCTGGAGGACTGCTAGTGCTGCATCCTCAAGCTAGAGGTCAGGAATCTTGGTACCTTAGAACACAATTTAAATGTTTAGTAAATGGTACATTACGCACAGTCACCAATCATCAAAAGAAACCACACTTACGAGATTCTACACAGCAATATTCCACATCCCCAAGCACACACGAGTTAAATGCCACTTCCAGAGACGAGGACATAACTGTATTTAGACACACGATGCCACAGCACGTCTTTAATATTCTGAATTATTTCAGAGGAACTGAAATTAATTCATCCATTGGTTATGAACTAGAACGTGTTCTGCCCAAGTTGTTAGGTTTGAACATAAACCACTACCATACATGCGGCATCACTTTGTACCAGGTTTGTTTTTAGCACAGTTTGCCTGTCTTGAACTCAAAAGAGGGCTTGTGTGCCAAGTGATGGGGTTTTTTTAAACTAAACTTTCCCATTATTGAACTACTCATCTCCAGTGTTGCCTGTAACTTATAAAGCAAGCCAGTAAGTGCTAGGATAACTAATCCCCCCAGAGCTGCTCCTACTGCTACAGGTACAAGGAAATTGTCTACCTCTGGGCTGCAGCTGCACCTCAACAGAAAATGCATGAATAGAAAAAGAAATGCAGGAAAATAGGAATAATTTAACACTATAATCTCCCCCTATTTAAAACACCTATGCCTTTCCATAACATTTGTCATCTACAAAATTCTTACTTCCTCTCCAAAATACAACAGCAAGAATTCACTTTCCCAAACATCTTAACTAAGAGACTTGTAACTCCAGAACATACTTCCTTGAAGAGCATGTAGCTCCGTGTTACAGCTCATCCATCATTATTGTATACCACAACGTCCAGTCTTCTAGTGTCTTGATATTCCCTACAAGCCTCCAGGACAGACAATACTAGAGACAGAATTATAGTGAAAACAGTAACACTTTGAGGGGAAAAAAAAACAAAACAAAACCAAAAACCAAACTGAAGTCTTTGTACTTACTAGAGGGCAGCAGTAACTGCTGCTTGTTCCAGGTGCTCACAGATTTGGTCAGACTGACCGAGACTGAGAATTTGATGGAAATTTGATGCCTGCAGTTCCATGGCAATTTAAAACCACTTTGGCTCAGATATCCTTAGGAACCCCACTGGTAAGCTCTTTAACAAGAGCCTATTAAACTATTTCTGTTTTTCTTCACTTTGCACTTCAGAAAGTATTTAATGTTTATTTTCACTTTGGGTAATAAATAAGAAGGTAGCCTTAACATAATGATTGTGTAAGCAGTGCAGACTAGAAACAAGAAGGGTATAGGATTAGACCACACTTCTTCCTCTGAGAGTGGAGATCACAAGATAGGTCAGAAAAAAGTATGGTAAGGGAAGACCAGTGTCTCTTTTGCTGCAGAGGAATATACAGAGTAGTACTGTTACCAGAAGAACTGGCAGCACAGACAGGATCAACAGAGCTTCTGCCAAAGTGGCTGAAGCTACTAACATAAAGCTTTCCCACTCTTGCTGAACGCACAGACTGATTTCATTTGCCAGGATGGCTGCAAGAAGAAACTGCACAGGTCACGGCTGTACACCAATTTAAGACAGCTAGCAAAAATCAATCAATAAAAACACCTTCTCTGGACAGAGCTACAATTGACAAAGAATTAAGCAAGGAGATGTGCAATGAGGAAGCAGGTGCAGACTGTCTCCGTACCTGGGCTGTCTTCTGCCAGTGGTTTGCACCAAAGCACACCAGGCTCGGCTGCGAAACAAAGCATTGAGACACAGCCCCCAGAGGCCTCGTGGAGGAGTGCCTTCAGCAGCTGTGTAACAGAAGCTCAGATACAGACCGATTGGAGTTGACCTTACTCATTTATTTTCTTTTCTTTAAAAAAAAAAAAAAAGACAGTACAAGATGTCTGTTTTCAAATCACTTTAAAAACGTGAACAAGATTCCTTAAGAAATGGAACAATCTTTATTATTGAGAGCAGATGTTGAACAGGTTGACAGTTCCCTACAGAGCAATACATACAGGAAAAGTAGTGGTTTTATAACAACAGGCAGTCAGCTGAAACTTAGATGTTTTTTGAACCAGTTATCTGCACATCAGTCTAGGAGTACAATCTGAGACAAGAGATTTGCAAGTGAAGATTAAGTTGCAGGTTTTTGCCAAAGTACTTCTAGTATTGTTGAATTTTGTGAGCAGTTTGTACTAATCTTCTATATCATTGCTTGGAGACTGCACACTTCAGGAATTTACATAGCCAGAGGAATACAAGGTGGTGCCTACTCCTGAACACAAATGCACGTGTAACCGGTGCCACTGAACATCAGCCACAAAAATGCTGAAAGTCTGTATCAACTTCTGTATTTGAGGATATATATGAAAATCATTAGATGCACTTTCTTTAATTAAAAATCAAAAGTCTTGAAGTCTGTTGCAGGATTAAACATAGAGTAGTTCCCCACTTCCTTTAAAATTAATTTCAGTAACTGATGCAAAATTCAAGCTGTGGACTGCAAGCTGTAGTAAGTATTACCCACTCATACTTGCCTCCTTGGCTAGTGTCAAGAGTAAACCACTTGAAAAAGAATACTGAAAGAAGAGTAGTTTATGATTTGTATACAAACATGCCACAGACATCTCTACAATCCTAGAAAACACTAATAAAACACTAAACAAGCTTTGATGCAGGCTAAACTCATTCTAAGGGGGGAGACCGTGTTATGTTCATTAAATAACTAGTTTAGGCAGCTCATGTTATGACATATGCAAAAAAAGCCACACTTATCTAAAAGTCTGAAAGACTTTTTTCCCCATGCAGTAAAACTATGTATTACAGCACTAGGAGGCTAGAGAGAAGTTGTGCAGCAAGGGTTAGTCTCTGCAGAGCTGCAGTTTAAGAACAGTACAGTTGCACTGCATATTTTAAACTAGTTATCCTTTCCATCCAGCAAGGAAAAGCAGGTGTTGTGGGTCCATCTCAGACTTGTTTGGCTTTTGCATTCTTAACATTAACAAATGCTACACAGCAAACAAACACAAAGTACATTAAACATTCAGAATGCCAATGGCGGGCAGTTAAAATGTGAATTTTGATGGGCAGAGAACCATTCAAGAGCAAGATTTAAAGGCAGCTCAGGCTGCAACAACAGATACTGGCTCATTAAAGGAAAGTGTCTTCAAACAATGGTCATTCAAAGCAACAAGACAGACCAGTTCTGTGCAGAATATGATATAAAGTTAAGTGCACTTTAAAGTTCTGGAATATTTAGAAAGGTTATTCCCTTTAAATTGATGACAGCAAAGAAAAAAAGCTTGCAGTAATTTAGCAGAACTCTGCCTCAGTTTAGTATTTTAGATGACTGCCAAGGTGTAAGTGATGAAGAAGAATTCAGTGCCTAACAGTATAATTTTGTTTTGAAAGCATTTGGAAGCGGCACTGAAGTCATCCTATACAGCCACCATTTGGCCAGGATAGGTTACCCATACTGCCTGTACAGCCAGGGTATAAGAATGATTCCTGAAACTACACCAAGGCAGGAATAAGCTACTCAAATCCTGTCAAAGCTAAGTAAGTTACTGCTGCCACTTGAAAAGATCATTTAATCACCAGCCTGAAGTTGAATTCTATGAAAACCAAAGTTGTTACTGGGCATGGTACAGTCCTTGTCACATACCGTACAAGTCAACATAGTGACTAATGCCGCCAGCTTAACCCACAATCGTGACAACAACTAAGGGATGCAGAGGAGAAAAGCAAGTACAAATTCTATGCTGTTCTTGGAGTTGCCCACCACACGTGTTTAGAATGTGTTCTTGTTTCCAGCTACAATTTGCATAAAGCAGACATAAATCCTAAATGCTTTAGGACTTGTTTCAAGATCAAATCCTTAGCCTAGAGAATTCATCCAAGATTTGACATCTTCCAAAGCGCTATGAAACCCACGTCGTCTTCTTAGAGCAGGAAAACCAAACATGTAGTTCTGCTTCATCTGAGATCAACCTTCTCTTTGTTTTTCAACTCCAATTAGCTGTGGCTAGTAATTATTCCTAAGTTTGGGATCTTTTTTGGACTTCAGAACTTGCACTTGCTTTGTTTCGAGTGAAATCAGAACAGGAATCACATTTAGATTCACAAAGTTTGATACCCAGCATAGCTTTTTCTTCTGCCAATTATGTAAGCAACCACTATAATGGCAATCAAGCCAGCAAGTGCAGCACCAACTACAATTGGGATTAGAATGCTGTCATCATCCAGCGAACACTCCTGGGCTGTAGGTGAGAAAAAGGTTGCAACAAGGAATAAATAAAGACAGAATACTTGCCAAGTGTGGTATAAAAATCTGTTCTCCATAATATGAAGGTGTTCAAAACTCAAGTATTAGCACATTTAAACTAAGAGAGATGGAGCTGCAGAGGTCTCATGGGTACATCTAGCACATACTAGGCACAGTAATCACTTGTGACATTGGATAAACCACAGTAAGCTAACTGTGTATGAGTTTTCATGTGCACAAGATGTGTACTAGACACAGAAGCAGTTCTTCTACTTTTAAGAAGACATGCTTAAGGCAAGTCTGGTGCTCATCAAGAATACACTGACCTTAATTTGGTATCAAGAATGTATCCAGAATGGAGACACATTAGAGAGAGATGAACTAACTATAATTAGGACAAGGAAGCTAGCTGGAACTTGAGCTACAGAGTGAGATGGGACCCTAACTCTTTAGAACCTGTTACGATAAACACTGCTCACTCTGTGCACATTTAACTTATCTCTGACTAAAAAAAGTTCAAAAATTCGCACCCAATTTATTTGTCTACAGATTAGTCTAGTCGAAAAAGATTGCAAGTGTTATCATTAAGTACAAAACCAGGTTACACGAAAGCCTAAGAAAGAGGTCAGTTAAGCTACTCCAGTTTTCCCCAGACAAGACCAGGATAATGCAGCAACAGCATTTTACAACCTTTCCTTAGTTCTGAATATTCAAGACTGCTTCTGAAAGAAGCTCTGTCAGTTCACCTCCATCCCTCCCCTCCTTCCCCTCCTATTCCTTAGACTGACAGGTAGATAGAAACAAGACATCTAACAGTATTACTAAAGTCCATTTCTGCTATAGTTTTGTCCCGTTTTCTTAGATATTTGAGGATACAAAAAGCTGCACAGGTCATGTAACTTCTAACAACCTACTTTGCGAGGCATTGCTTAACTTCCTCTTCAGTCTCTTTAGCTCCTTCCAAGTTTTATAACGGAGAACGTATCTAGCTGACATTTTTTAAGTGAAAACAAAGCTTTCCTTGAACTTGAATGTCAGCCTCAGATTTCATTCCATAAGAAAAAAAACCCACCAAAACAATGGAACACAACTTCAAACATGAAGTCCTTGTGCCCAACGCTGCTGCTTTTTAGCAAGTAAAAACTCTTGCAATACTTGCAGAAATAATAAAAACAACCTCTTACCTGTAGAGAATGTATTTGCTGTCACACGGAATGGCTGAATCCAGAGATTAAAAGTATTTATTTGAAGATTTTCATTAACCTCAAGAGTTTGCTCTTTGTTGCACATGTAAGAACTACCAAGGAAAGCATCCCACTGGCTGATATTGTTGTTATCTGCGTGTGAAATGACTAAACAAAGGGAGTAAAAGAAAGAAAGAAAGAAATTTGCATGCCAATTTTAAATGCAAGAGATTTGCTAATAGTCACAGACTAAGGAGATGGACCTAGAGGGCCCAATGCTTCAACACTGTCTACTCTGAAAAACAAGGCAGTGTGAAGTGTGATTGATCTGCTTAACCACAAGAAGCCAGGCAGTTTACAATTCCAGCACTTGGCGGTAACCAATCCTCCACAGAGACATTAGGCTTTCCTGTACCTCCACTCATCCCAACACTACAGAGCTGCAAGCATTTTAGCTTTGGTGACTTATAACTGCAGCAGCACTAACAAGCAACTTTGAAAAAACACATGCTTTTGTTTTGGGAAAAAAAAAGTATGCTTTAGTTTTTGAAGGACTGGTGTCTTGCCAGCGAGTTAAGTGGAAATGGCTGGAAGACCCAGCTACATCTTCAGTCAATGAATAAAATAGCCGGTTTAGGAAAAACAAAAAGCTTCAGAGTTGATACAACTGTATTTCACACTCAAAAAAAATTATGTTACTGAAAACAGTTCTAAAGAAATCCTCTCAAATTAGGTCTGTTTATCACAAAGAAAGAGACCTCCATCAGCAGAAGTTTTGGGAAAAGAGAATGATCCCAACACCGCTATTTAAAATAACTCTTACAGCCATTTATCTTATTGCTTTTGTTGCTATCATGTTAAAGGAAGAAGTAACAGTGAGCATGAACAGCAGTGAATAAACAGAAGTATTTAACAAATACAGACATTGAATGCAAGCTTACACTTGCTTTAGGGTAGATACTATTTCTTACCTGAACCATTCAGACGGTTGAGCAGCGTAACATTCACTTCTTTCAGATAAAATTTCTGTGTGCTTGCACTTGTATTCTTCTGTTTTAGAAGAAAGAACACACTGTCAGTGTGCAATTCCGCATTTTTAACTTTAAGAACACACCACATTTACCACAGCCTTACATTTTCTACAGCTTTAACCCAATTCCTCGCTTCTCTTGAGGCAGTCAGCTAGCCAGTTCCATTCCCTACATGAGAATTGCCTTCCACCAGCAAGTGGCAGAAGGATTTTACTCGGAGCGACCATCATGCAATGCTATTTAAGTGGGAGCTCAGTATAAAATAAAAAAAGTTACTTACAACAGCAAATGTGAACGCAATCAACGTGCTATTTCCATCATTCAACTTCAGCATAGCTGTCGTGTTACCACACGCACCATCTGCACTAGTTGTCTTCGGATTGATGTTGATCAGAAGAGGCTGAAATACAGACACACCATGTCAAAGACATTCAGCTGCCATTAGCAACACATTGTTTCAGTCAGCAACACTCAGAGGCTAGAAGTGCTTGTCCTGAAGATGACAGCAGGAAGATTGTTCCTGGCTACTGCTGAACCAAGGCTAGTTCAGTTAATTTTACCTGTTGGTAATAATGAAGCAAACAAATTGCCCTGTGAAGTCTTAACTTTGTTGATTTAATACAACAAGTTAGCTCTGGCTCCCTCTGTGGGGAAAGACAGTATCTGCAGTGAGCAAGAGCAAGAAAGTTCCAGGCTTTTAATGATGTTTGAGGTACAGCCAGTAACGAGATACACTGAATCTATATTAAAGTTTTGAAGCTAGATATTATGCCACAAAACTATTCTGATGTCAGAGAGGTGCTACACAACACCCGGCAGTTCTGGATAGCCAGCCGTGTACAAAGCAAACAGCTGGCACTCACATTTCATAACAACTAACTTGGCAACCTTCCTACTCTTTTAAAATAGAAGACAAGCACCTTGTCTTGGGAAACATTCAGTTGCAGTCCCACACTTGCCAGAAGACAAGTATCGTTGCCCCTTTTAAGAGAATAGTTTCCTGTGACTGGAGTCTCCACAGGCTTGGGAGTGGTGGTTGGAGCTGGTGACAGTGTGGTGGTAGATGCAGTAGTTACATTGGCAGTAGTAGGCAGAACAGTAGGTGCAGAAGTAGGCATATCAGCACGACATCTAGACTCTGAAAAGAAATGTTAATCACCATTTCAGTGCTGAAATTTTATGTAAGTCCTATGACTCAGAGGTCAGTTCAACACAGATAGTAATTTCTCTGTTGAAATTCGAGCTCACTGGGAGTCTGCTAATCACCAAGTCTCAAGTCTGAAACTCAGCACTATGGCACAGTATTCCAAACCATTTACAGCTACCCTTTATTCTCAGAAATCCTGCAATGCCCGTGGTTTTAAATCCATGGAGCATACACAACACTACTTACCTCCAACACATAGAAATGAGACACATGGACAAAGAAAGCCGAACAGTGCGATATGTATTTGCTGTAGACAAAGTAACAGCCTTTTTTAAGCTGTAAGTATCGGGATGGTGTGCTCATCTCTTGAGTACTTGAGCTATGAGATGAGACAAGAGGCCCTGGACTATTTAAGTGAAAAGGCAGAAGCTACAACTGAAGATGAAAGGCTGTTAGTTAAACTTGAAGCTCAAATGATCTAGCCAGCAACAATAGTTCTGAAGTGCTTATTTTTATTAATCCAATTACCAGAATATACACTTCATTAGACTGCCTTGGCATAGGAACAGTCTACATTACTACATACTACCAAATCTGTTCTACTAATCTATTTTTCTTCCAGGAAAAAGGAAAAAAAACACATACTAAATAATATTTATATGAATATTATTCATCGCAGTGCATCTTAGAACTGGTGGATTTTTTTAGCTCAAGAAGCAAAGTCCCAAAAAAAATACAACACACACACACACACACAAAAAAGCTCATTCACCAATTGCAATGCTCACCTTTTTTACCAATTGTGCCATTCTGAACAAAAGCCTGCACAGTAACATTCCAGAAAATCTGAGTCACATTTTCTGCTTCCAAAAACTCGGTACTTTGACACACAAAGACATCATTCAGTTGAACTGGATGCATATTATCCCTTAAAACAACAGTAACTGGTCCTATAAGTAAGCAGAAATATTTTCATGTTTTATGAACTACAAGAACATTTACAGTTAATTTTTACAAGTTCCATAAGACAAAGAGCAAGACATAATGAAGTTTAACAATCCTAACTTTTCTTGAATGTTTTACCTATGTGTCCTGACACGATGTGCCAAACAATAAAGAGGAACAATCAAGCTTCCAGAACCAGGTAAGTCATTAGAAAGGCAAACCCTTTTACTTTAAATAAAAACTTAAGGGGGAAAAAAAAAAATCCTATTATTGGTAAACATTAGTACACAGAAAGCCTAACACTATTGCTTTGCTACGTGGAAGGTCAAATATTGCCCACTACAGTGAATATTCCATATGCCTGTTGTCTACTAGCAGCAGCTTGCTGATTGAAGCTGTTCCAACAGCCTTCCCCTTCTGTCCCACTTAAAAGGGGCAAAAAATCACACATTCAGTGAAGCTAACTAGTCTGTATTCTTGTCCAGTGCAGGTACAATGAACAACAGTTAGGCCTCATACAGCACAAAAGTAATTCAGATACATTATTGGTCGTTCCAGCTTTGAAAAAGCCAGCCAAGGCCAGGTACACAAGTTCTGACACTCGTGGCTGAGACTGTTTACTAAGCAGGACTCTGCACCCGACATTACCTTTTCTTTTAGCATCAGGAAACACAGCAGTGTCGTTGGTGTTGTAGGTAAAGGTGATGAAGTCCCCTTGGTAAGTTTCGTTGGTTTTTGTAAAGTTCGCACTCCAAGAGTGACCTTCCCCAAACTGCACTGCCAGGAGCGCAGCCTGCGTGTCATTACCACAGACGCTTCCGTTGTGTGTCACACTAGACGACAAGTTCAAGGTTGCACTTTTCTAAAAGAAAAGGGCGATTTAAAAACTCTTGACATATAGCAACTCATCCCCGTGACATTATAAACCCGCTGAAGCCAAGATGGGACCTCGCACAGGATTAGTGAGGTTATTTCGGGTGGTTCCACTGACTTACAAAGAAGCTACATCAGATCCAAGCACAAAAGTACCAACCTAACTTGGCTGCAAGTCTTCACTATGCCTAGTTGCAATTTGCATTTACTGTTTGGGTTAAGGACATTGCTACCTCCACACACAAAAACCCACTAAGTTTGACCAGTAAGTACATTAGAGCACTTTCAGTTATTTGCATTATTAAATCAGAGCTTGAGAGTACTTATTAATACGCACTTTAAACCAAAAACCCAACAGCTGCCCTAACGGAAAACGAAACAAGTGAAAGACAACCATCCTCGGTAAACGAGTTAAAAACTTTTTACGCAGGGCGGCGCAGAGTTCCCAGCAGAAGTTACCTCCGGGATACTTACGTAATCGCTAACGTCAGTTTCGTATTTTACCACGAATCTCATCATCCACCTCGCGTACAGGCACGTAGCGTTAGAGCCATCCCTGACGTCCACTTCCACTGCACGGGACCGGGAAACACCTTGAAGAGACGAACGTTAACGAGACACTGCTGTGCTTTGCTTTCCCGTTCTAGAAGCGCTGGAGAGGACAGCTCGTTATGTGCTGAGAAACAGCGGGCGGATTTCTTAAGATAATCGCTAAAAGCAGGGAAGCTCGCCACAAAGGCACCGAAACCAGACCAGACCCCGCAGCACGTTTCGCAGCCCNGCCCCGCGCCCGCCCGCAGCCGCGCTCACCGCAGGTACCGAACAGCAGCAGCGGCAGGACGAGGAGACAAGAGGAAGAGCGGAGCGGCTCCATGCTGCCGCCGGCAGGGCCGCGGAAACGCAAAGGAGCGGCGAGCGGGAGAGGCGACCGGGCGGGCGCGATAAAACCCTCGCCGTGGATCATGTGAAGGGGAGGGGCGGCGCCGCCCGCACGCCGCCAATCGCCGCGCCGGACCTCGATTCCGTGGCTCGCGGACGGCACGCTCGCTGCGCCGCGCCTCGGGCGGGCGGCTGGCTTCAGCCCCCGGGCGGCCGCCGCAGCCTTGGCTCGTGCCGCGGGGGCTGCTGCTGCTGCCGCTGCAGGTGGAGATGAGAAAGCCGAAGAGGCTTTCACTGGAAACGAAATTCCATGCTTACACTGAATAAAAAGAGCAGAAGTGAGGNCAGCTCGTTATGTGCTGAGAAACAGCGGGCGGATTTCTTAAGATAATCGCTAAAAGCAGGGAAGCTCGCCACAAAGGCACCGAAACCAGACCAGACCCCGCAGCACGTTTCGCAGCCCACGGGGCTGGGGCTGGGGCTGGGGCTGGGGCTGGGGCTGCCTTGGCGCGCGCCGCCCCGCGTGACCGCGGGGAGCCGCCCGCACACGGGATAACGCCACGGCCCGGCCCCGCCCCCCGCCTGGCGCCTCCGCCCCCCGCCTGGCGCCTCCGCCAGCCGGCGGCC
>WBNH01003427.1:400751-433825 GCA_013401255.1 Urocolius indicus | reverse complement strand
TCAGCCCCCGGGCGGCCGCCGCAACCTTGGCTCGTGCCGCGGGGGCTGCTGCTGCTGCCGCTGCAGGTGGAGATGAGAAAGCCGAAGAGGCTTTCACTGGAAACGAAATTCCATGCTTACACTGAATAAAAAGAGCAGAAGTGAGGCGGAACGATGCGAATGCTAACGGCACAGCGGCTGGCACGGCGGGTCACAGGCGCCAGGGCAGTGCCTCTGTTCAGGAGGGCTCTGTGTGCACGCTGCTTGACACAACACACCCGCCAGCGTGGTCTGTTCTCCCGTCTCACCCAGCGCTAAGCAAAGACGGTCTCGGAGGGACTGTGCCCGCCTCCACCGT
Source organism: Urocolius indicus (assembly GCA_013401255.1). Classification (NCBI taxonomy): domain Eukaryota; kingdom Metazoa; phylum Chordata; class Aves; order Coliiformes; family Coliidae; genus Urocolius; species Urocolius indicus. Next base: position 433,488 of record WBNH01003427.1, on the reverse strand, counting down.
GACTGGGCACAAACCACGCCAGTAATGATCCCTAAAGCAGGGAGGGAGCTGGCATCGACACCCAAGTGCAAAACACGGAGGAAAGAGGGTGGGAGAAAGCGGCTGCCTGGTACAGAGGAGGGTGCGGAGAAGATGGGAGTGGACAAGAAAGCTGGTGCTTTTGAGACTGGAAAAAGGTCAAAGATATGATGGTGGATTGCAGCCTGGAGAGTATCAGTGGGGTGGGGGGAAAAAAATAAAAGTCTATTTTGGCAGAGGCAGGGAAGAAGAGATTGAGGTGGGGAGACAGCAAGGAAAATGAAAGGCAGAGAGATGCTCAGCTGGCTGAGCAGACAAGAGCTCCAGAGTCAGAGAGGAGAGGCCCTCCTAGAATAACATTCCTGTTTCTGATGCTGTGGGAGAACTGCAAGTAGTATTTTGAATGATCAAGCACTAAGAGACATGCCCCGTCACGGGGCAAGAGAATGAAAAGTCTTGAAGACAACAAAACACATTGACCTGATACCGTGAGACAGTGGGAGTGTAGATGGTATTGATAGGAACACAGTTATGAAGTCCTGAGGAAGCTGAACTAATGCAATTTGTGATTAAATGTCAGTTAAATAGTCTCAGTTGTATACTTGCAGTACTCTACTTTCCCAAAGAATATCATAAAACCAAACCTGGAAAGTGAGTCACTGCTTCTTTGCATTTCTTTTTAACATCTGCCCCTCAAAACGACTTACCAGCCTATTACATACCTGCACATGCATCTGTCTAAGCACTGTTGCATGCAAATACCAAAATTCCTGTCATTTCAAAATACTTGGAATTTTAAAATTGTTATTATTTAGCCTTTAGGCTGAATTTATTGAAAACTTACCCAGAGAATTAAACTTTATATCTAACGCCGAGCCACTAACTTGCTGAGGGAGAACATCTAGAAACAGCCACATGGAGGAAACCACAAATTCTAAGGCAAATCTTTCCTCCTTCTCAGCTCCACTGCAAAGAATGGGGTGTTTCAGAGGCTAAGGGGAGTCCAGCTGCCTGGGGCTTTTACATTTCCTCAGGCTTCACTATTCTAGTGCAAAGTCCTGTTGTTAAAACCTGATCTCTCAAGGAGTTAGGAGCAATTACAGTAAGAGGATTTGACTATTAGGAGAGAGACATTAAATTAGGCTTCAACTAATTGGAGGAGGAGAAAATAATTAGTATGTTGCAGGTAGTTTTTTAGTGAAATGTCATGTTTTACATCAGCTGAAATGTTTACTTCAGGACATGTAGCTCTATCTATAAACACTGGTATGTTTAAACACCTTCTTGTTCTGAGAGAAGAATCCTGAATATTTTGATCTCTTGCTTGCACATAGGAAATAGACTGTAAAATGACGAGATGTTCTGCAGACATAAAAGGAAGACTGGTTGCTTCATTTCCTTTATGCCAATTGAGTGAAGCTCAAAATGAAATCAAATGGTAGTTGTCACAGCAAGCAAATCCATTTCTGCTTAATAAAAGTAGGAACTGATGTGGGATTAAAAGAACAGTATAGTTTATGTAGTTTAGCATAATGACAAAATATATTGTTTTGCACCAAGGATATCATCATTAATATCAGAACACAGATGGTTCTCTTTCTTTGTTGGCACCTGGTTGCTTTGTGCTCCCTGTGTCTCTGTCCCTGCCATATAACTGCATTCCATGGGCACTGTGTGTTATTACATCATTTTACTGTGATCTTACTTCTTGCTTGCTGTATCAGCCAAGATAAATGAGAGGATACTTCCTCCCTTGGAGCTATGGAAAAACAACATATGGGTTAATCCTGCCTTCAGTTAGGTCAATGCCAGTTTGGCTACAGGAGTAGCTTAATAGAAAGATGAAGCCGTATGAATTCAGAGACTGGAGTGGTGGTTGGTTTTCATTGTCACAGACTGTCACAGGAGAGACTGATGTGTGTGAGGTGTGTGTATGTAAAAAAAAAAATCAGTGGTTGGGGTGAGATGATGTCTGACTCCTCTTAAAGCCCATGGAAAAGTACTTGTAGCATTATGGTGGTTTAGCCCTGGCTGACAATATCCCTGCCTAACCCAGGACAAGCATTCAACCTTGAACAAACATGCAAAACCATAGGATTTCTTTTTAAAGCTTTAGTTCATCAAAGAGTATAAAATTATGCCTAAATTGAATTGTATAGGCTGTTTGGGGACTTTTAGTCACATCATATTCTTGGTAAATGCTGGCCAGAGACACAACATTCGCTTGACAGAAGAATATGAACCACAGGGATCTTCTTGGGACTGTACCAGCAACTCTGAGAGTTAAGGCTCTTCATCAAAGTTTTCCTTCTGACTCAGCATCAGTTTGTAGCCTGGGGAAGTAAAGATTTGCTGTGATCCGGCAATGATCCTATTTTGTCCAGCACAGTGTGTCACCTGCAGTGCTTCAGTGGCATGTGCTAGCCTGCTCAGTGGTAGAAAAGGGATGAGTCCCAACAGCTCTGCTGAGCTAGCTCTAAAAGAATCCCTTTTTATCTAAAACATGTGAGAGCTGTACTTCACCATTGCTCTGAGCAGATGGCAGTGTTTCTGAGCCGTCGGGTTTTAGGAGGAGGTGGAAGTAGGAAACCAAACCATTAAACGCTGCTGCAGGAAACTGCTGAGTCAAGACCGGGGCAATCACGTGAAGCGCCATAAAAAGAAAGCTTGCTGGGGCGGTGAGGAGATATGAGAAGAGGCAGGAGCAGAGCACTGCGAAACTTCCTGCGAGAGCGCTGTGAAATCCCGTGTTGTGACACAGCTGGAAAAACACATTCCCAGCTCAGCAGGAAGAAGCGAAGGCACAGGCAGTGGTGTTTCAGCACAGGCCTGTGGGGTGGCTCGGCCCTGGCCAGCAACTGCGCACACGCAGCCAGCTGCCTGCTCATCCTGGAGAGCCAGGGAAAGAGTAAAACTCTTGGGCTGAGATAAGGACGGTTTAATAACGACAATGAAATAAATCAGAATAACAACAGCAGTGATAAAAATGGAATGAAAAGGAATATAGCAAAAGGAGAACTGAAACCAAAGAAGGACGACGAGATCATTCACTGCCACTGATGGATGCCTGAGCAGTGATCTGCCCCTCTGCCAGCCCTTCTCTGATATATACTGGGCATGATTTCCCCTGGTATGGAATAACCCTGTGACTGGTTCAGGTCAGCTGTCCTGGCCATGCTCCCTCCCAGCTTCTTGTGCACCTCTTTGCTCGCAAAGCATGGGAAACTGAAAAGTCCGTGACTTAGGATAAGTACTACTTAGCAACAACTAAAACATCAGTGTGTTATCAGTGTTATTCTCTCACTAAATGCAAACAAACACAGCCTCACAAGCATCTGCTAGGAGGAAGATTCCAGCTGAAAAACCAGGACAAACATTAGGTCCACACATGCAGCTTGGTTTAGTCTTAGGCTGTCTGCCTGGGAAGGGAGAAGCAAGGCAGGAGCTGCGCTTTGACAGGGTACTGGTGTAGTGCAGGTGCTCCTTTGCTGTCTAACTGGGGGCATCCTTGAGATGCAGGATGCAAGGTGAGATAGTGCCATTGAATTGGGGGGGCCCTGTTGTGCTCAGAAGCATTTCCAGCTGCTGCTGGGTGTGACACATACTAGAGCACTCAGCAGCTGGATTAACATGTGGCAGCAGATGAGATTTATGCATTTGATGAGCCCCAAACTACTTCAAGATGTAGATCTGTTTAACGTGGGGAAAAAAAAAAACCTACCTTGTTTGACTGACAACTCAACATGTTCTTGGGGTTTGCAACTGAAGTAGAAAAATATCAGTACTCTCAAGTTTTGTGTTTTTATCGACATACATTGCTAACTTGCTGGAGAAAACATCTGCCAGCTTCAGAGCAGAAATGATTTTGTGAAAGTGACTGGCTCTGCACAAGGCACCTCCCACTCCCAACTCTTACAAAAGATGTGCTGACTAACTTTTTCTGATAGATTTCATCAGGGAAGGAAGTTGTATCTAAAATACAGAGTTGGAAGGCAGGCTATTTATGATCCACTCATTTTCATATCTGCCCAGTTCAACTGCAGGACTTCAGGGCTACAGGCTCCCTCGTGACCTGTAAAGTTAGATTCTGGCCCTGTTACAGACAGCACAGCAGGGCAGATGATACATGTAATAATGATATATATAATTTGTCTACAGTCTCCATCTTAGAGAGAGCGGAAACCAGGTCTGTCAAAGCTTGAACTAATATTTGTTTGCTGCATTGACCTAAGCAACCGAACTCTTCTGGGGAATGATCTCTCACAAGTTTGAGATTGCGTCTGCTTTGCGCTTTTGGAAGTAAGATTTGAGGCAGCAGCTGTTGCTGTAGGAATAAAAATGAAGAAACTGGATGGATACGCAGAAGGTGCCAGTTCTGCAAGAAGAGTAGACTCACAGCTCTTTGGTTGCAGAACCTGTTCTCCGGAGGAGTAAGCCTGAGCTACTCCCTGGCTGCAGCCTACAAGCTTTACCTGCACGGTGACAAGGTTCCAGCTCACCTCAGCAGAGGCTGTATTTTGTAATCTTCATTCCCGTCTCATGCCCAAATGCTGTTACCTCCTCCCCAGCACACCCCTGGCAGAACTTGGTCTGCACAGTGCCTTGCCCAGTCTTCAGTTAAATCAGGAGGATAGCCTTGCTCTGAGCCTCAAACCAGCACCAACTGAAAGATTTTCTTGATACAGTTAAAGAAGCACTTTTGGAAAAGGTATCTGTTTTTAACCATAGTAATAAATTGTTCTCAGAGATTACTGCGTGCTTCACAGACTACACAAAGGTAAAACACAAGCCTGCATTGTGATAATTTCCTGTGAGGTTTGGTTGGAGAGGGGAAAAAAAAAAGCTATCTATTAACTGAACATCTTCCTAATAATCCAGTATTGATATTTCATGCTGTACTTACCCCTCCAACTCATAAAAAGAAATCCATTCCATATTATCTTAGATGCAATTTACTTGGATACTAATTCCTTTCTATGTGCACAGTCATAGTGACCATGCATTGCCAAGAAGCATTGCAACCCTTGAGCCCTGCAATGGCCTGGGCACTATCAGAGAGGCTGACGCCTGACTCTTAGTGTACCTTAACTGCATAAAGCACCTACGTGGTTGATCTACCAGAAGTTACTGAAAATATGGAACATGGAACAGAACCTCTACACTTACTTTTTTTTTTTTGGTAGCAAAAGCAAGTGAAGATTACTTAGGCATTTTAACACAGGTGTACCTAGTGACATCCCAAAAGTGTACCTCCGTAAAATCAATAACAATCTCGTATTCACTGGTGTTGAACTACTTCTCCTAAGTTTAAGAAAAGGCATTTGATCTATGGTGCTGTAATGTCTTACTGATTTTTAAGAAAACCAAAACTTTCAGTTATTTTTCTTCTTGTGTTTACATCCTGCTTATTTCCCATAAGCACCAAAGGTAAGAGTTACCTTTAAGATGACTTGGAATCAGAAAGCAGTTACTTCACCAGAAGAAAAACCACCTCCATCGTAGGTTCAGCATCTACTGCTCCTCTTCCCAGTTAACTCTGTATCTTATAGGAGTCTCTCTGCACAAAGTCTAATGTCTCTCAACTGAAGTGTATTTTGATGTCTTCATTTTCTAATTATCACAGTACATCCACAAGCCCTTGCCTTTAAGAAGGAAAAAACAGTTTATTCCAAAGCTACTGTCTTAAATTCAATTTCAGATCAGTTTCTCTCAAAATCAAGTACAGTAATCTGTATTGCACTTCATACAGTAACAGAAATTAAAAGTATTTACTGCTGTCTGGTATTTTTCTCGTAAGATCTATATCCAAATGTGGTTTTTTTTTGTTGCAATATTGTTGAGAACGGTGGAAATAGGAAATGTTCTCTTTGAAGAGAAACCTTTTGTGGAAAAAAACAACATCCTGTGCATTTAGATGCCTCCAAGCTGTAGCAGAGAAAAAAAAGCACATGAGCAGTGTTAGCAGAAGACATTTCACCACCCCTAGTTAAAACCATCATGCCCTAGGAATGTGTTGTGCTTGGAGAAGTGCTGTGCAAAGTCAGCCTCCCTGAGGCGCAGGTGACCTTCAACAGGGATCAGTTTGGAGGAGCAGCACTTGCTTTGCTACAGAGCTAAATCACCAAACCACCCCTCCAGAGCTCAGAAAGTAAATTCAAAGCACTCCACCCCCCTCCTCTATCAAGTCTTGAGCACCTGCACCAGGAAAGGCTGGGATGAAGAGATTCCTGACAAATTCTGCTCAGATTTAGTCCAGCAGTTCCAAATGGCTGAAGAAAAAAAATCAACAAGTGTCCCAGTCTGCCACCAACAATAACAAAAGCAAGCTCCCCATCCAGCCCTGTCTTTTGTACTTCCATAATTGCACCACAGCCATGAAAAAGAAACTACTCACTGTACTGGGAGACAAAGAATAATTGTACAGCAGGAGAGCAGCCTCCTCTGCTAGCAACCAGCCACCACTTCTGGTATTTTTGTACCATTTCTGGCACTTCTGCACATTCTAATCCCGATTCAGAGTCTGTGAGGATGTTTATCTCCTTCCCCTCCAATAACCTCATAGACTTAACAACAAACAAATTTAAAAGATTCAGGAATGGAAGCCACTTAGAAAACGCAAGGGATTTTAATGACCAAATGAAGAAGGAACTACTTGTTATATTGAAGTAGCAAACAAGTATTTGGCTATCAAAGCACAAGCTAAAGAATTTAAAGAAGCCACAAACATTAGTAAGCCCAACATACAGAACTTTGATTAAGAAGGCATTTTACACACAAGAGTTTATCAACACAAAACTGTTTAATATTTAATAAATGACACAAAATACCTAGATAACAGACTCACTCTCTGAAAGGACATGTATTTACATTATTTACCAACTTAAGAAAGACTCTCTGTACCCATATCAGACTTATGAAACATAAAAAAGGTTTTGCTGCTTTTTGCATCGAAGGATGCAAAGGTGATACATGCCCTGTTTGCAAGTCTGCATAAACTATATCTTTTTGATGCAGTGAAAAAGCACAACTTTTTATTCTGGTAGCCGAGGGAAGAGGCTTCTGAAAAGTAACAGGGTTAGGTTCCCCCCCCGCCCCACTCCAGACATACTCTGAAGATCTGTTATACAAAAAGTATATTACATTTTTGAATGCTGCTGTACTCTTACAATTTTAGTGTAACGTTTCAAAGAAAATACTCTTCCTACTGTATGAAATCACTAAAAAAAAAGTGGTATTTGAACGTTTCTTTAGACGCTTTTTTTTTTCCTAAAGAAAGCATTAGGGCAAATGATATGTCTAGGAAAAAAATGAAAGGCTGACAAAAAAAAAAAGAGCAGAGACCAAAATAAGAAGAACAGCTAAAGCAACTTAACATTTTGCTAGCATTTGTTTGTCTTTATTAACTATTTAACTTTGGCACCTTTGTGTAAACTATGGAACAAAACGACGTTTACAACACATTTGCAATTACAGCATTTAAACAAAATGGTCACTTTTTAAACCAGCCAAGACAAAAAAATAGTCCATTTATGGGTATAAAGATTAAAAAACCTAAAATATATATTTCTAAGAATAAACTGCAATTTCTTATGAAGAAGGTGCTATAAACTGCATGCAAGAGTAAAGATTAAAAATGTGTGGCCAAACAGACAACCTGTGTTATAGCCAGATGAGCTGTGGTCCAAGCCCACTTTAATTTTTTTCTTACAGAGATATATATGGCTCAATAGGCAGGCACATGATCCCAGCAAGAAGTTGCAGTTGTACGGCTGGACAGTAAATCTTGGCTGCAGCTTTATCATTGACCAGGAATGAGTGAGACCTCAGTAGAAGAGATGAAGAAGATCTTGGGGAAAAACCGTGAAGATACAAGGAGAAGCCTTCTGCCCTCTCCTCTCTCACCCTCTCTTCTCTCAGTCTAGCCAGGGTTCTCAAAGTCCATTCTTTGGGTTGCTTTAACTAGATTGCCACTTTGGGACTGCCTCAGATTGTGGAAGTCTGATAAGACTTGAGGACATTTTCTATGTAATATTTTATGCATGTAAGTTACTGAAATGGATGGGATAAAAATTAAACAAACCTTCAGACCTTTCTGGTTAGTCTGACTGAATATACTTGTCTAACGAGGGAGGACTTTACCAGAATAGGTACATGTTTAAAAAACCATGTAGTGGTGTTAGATTTCTGTGCTACAACAGACTGAATGGAACCACTTCAATACCGATACTCATCATCTCCTGTCTCCCAAAGGCTTAAGTTTTATGCTTCTTCTCCAGAACACCTTTTCAAAAGGAATCTTATGTTGATTAAAGATACAAACACACGTAAGAAAAACAAACACTGAATGCAAAATACACAGAAGGTTTTGGTAAGGAGGGTGCATTCTTTCCTCCCCTGTGGATCTCTGTTTAAAATACTACTTAAAGATTTGCAGAAGCAGTCTTCAAGTTTCTTACCAGATAACTCTACTGTCAGTACTTTCCTTACAGAAGAAAGGGTTGTCCTGGATGCCTCTCAGTGACTATGCTACAATAGTGTCAATGGATAAGGTAGATTTTCTGCAGGTCAAAGAGCTGTATGATGGTTAGAAAAGGGTAACAGCAAATAATTTAGTAGGAGGAAAAAAAAACCCCATCTGCTTCATCTGTCAGCTAAGGACAACATATAAAAGAACTTGTGAGAAAACACAGATGGATAAAATATGTAATCAAATTGGTCAAAAAGCAGCAAGGATGGGATGTGTCAGATAAAAAAAAAAATACATACACATACACACACTCTCCCCCTCTCACACATGCACATCCCTGAATGTGGGATCACAGTGATAAAAGTTGTAGATCATAGAGAGCTAAGTTACATTGCCATTAAAGAAAAGTAACATCTTGCTTTCAAGAAGTATCTGGTATTTCCCAGGACTATTAGTGCCTGAAAGAGGATGAGATTTCTCATTGTGCTCTGCAACACAGCCTGTCTAGGTGAGGAAGAACGGTTATGTGGAGGAGTTACCTTTTCTGCTGACACCTTTTGTTTTCCATATATTCCTGGCACATGCTGCTATAGCAATAAAACAATGCATTTTGTTGAAACAAAGCTCTACATTCAAGTGACTCATTCTCCCATGTCTTAAAAGATGCAAAGAATGCTCTCTGGTCATCTAAGAAAATATATTTTAGATGCCTTGTAGCAATACTTAACTTTCTATTATGAGAGGTAGGCTTCTGGGTTCTAGGAGGCCTGCCACATCTAGGGCTGAGTTCTTAAAGCTTTAAGTTAAAGCAATCCAAAGCAGGGTAGTCTTAGAAGAGCTGCCCTGTCTAAACCTTGAGGTTAGTTCAAGTTTAGAATGTTGCAAAGCAAAACAAGTATTAAAATCCATTTCTAATTTTTGTTCTTACAGCTTTACCACAAGAACAGTGTGGCTTTTCATAGATACCTGGAAATAGATTCTCCTTCCTAGAGTATTGCTGCCAAGAGGTGAAGGCCTCCTACCCATGACTAGTAAAAACTGTCACTTTTTCCATTATGGCTGTTTGATGTTTCAAATTCCCAAAGGTGAACACTAAGTCTTACACGCAAGCCATATAAATCTAATCTGCACTTGTTTTGTTGTAGCAGTTATTTAAGAATGGTGTTTGTATATACAGTATATATACCCACACTGCAAGCTTTCTATATAGTTTTATATTGGTACCTTTTGTCCTAATTGCAACCAAGAATATTTTCCATTAGATCAGCAATAAGCATAGCTTGGCTTATTCCCCCATTTTCCCCTCCCTCAAGGGAAAAAAATCCAAGTGTGGGTATCAACCAAACCAATGGTATGTTAGTAACTGAAATACATTCTGTACAGTAAATTAAAAGTTTGCATGCAGTTTAAGCATTTTAAAGGCTATTTTCTTATATTAATTAACCTTCTGTTTCCATTTAAAAGTGTGAAAGACATCTGTCGTATCAAGGGATGCCTCTTCAGACCCAGAGACAAATGGAATCACAAAGACCAGGTACTTCCTTTCAGCTTTCAGCACATCTTACTAAATAACATGCAAAGAGTTCAACAGCATTCTTCTTAAAATGTAAATAGTACTCTTTAAATGGGCATGTTAACCACTGAAAGAAGTCCACTCTACTATACGTTTCCATTACACTGCTTTCATTCAATCATCGGTAGTATAAAAAGTCAATTAACGGGATCGACAGGCTAGTTTATCCACTGGCAACTGTGTATGACACCAAGTGTGCAGTAAAACAAAGGCCAACATATGTTTATGCAATATAGTTGTACTGATTCGGGTTTTCTTTATCTCTTTCCATGTAGTCCCTGTCAATTAAGGATTCTATTCTCTTCTTAAGGTCAGCAGGCTGTAAAAGAAAGCAGATGTCAGCATTATTACTTTGCAGTCAATGTTTCTTTCTTCCTACTTAAGCCAAATGTCCACACTGTTTAAGAAGGCTGAGGAAACACGGAAAGCATAGCTTAAAAAACAAACAAAAAAAATCCCTTAAAGCATTAAAGCTTCTCATATCTGCAAGGTATAGCTGATTAAAGAGAAAGTTACAAAATTAACTTGGCACCTGCAGCTAAGCTTAGACCTTTTACAACAGGGAAGATGCTGCTGTTTTCACTGAATTCTATTTTAAAGAACTGCAATTCGTGTGTTATCTACCAAAATGTTTCTGACTTCTACCTGGTAAAAGATGGTAGAAGTTTCATTTTATCTTGATGCAAGTGAATTTTGCAGCAGCTGAGGTGCCCTATGATTTTCTTGGGTGAAGGACTTCATAAACATGCCTCTTGATAAAGAGCCTTAAGGCCTACAGTTACTTAACATGGTAACAAAATGGGGTAGCAGTACCTTTTATTTTACATTCCCATTGATAGAAAGCATTGTATATTTGAACTCCGACACATGCATCACTGTCTATTTAACAATCCATTCCCACTTGTACCCAATAAGTAAGCTATTGATTTCATATTGCAACTGTGGGCTTCTTTGGCCTTGAGACACTCACCAATATCTCATTTTCATTACACATGAATATATATATGTGTGTGTATATCTATTAACCAATATAGTGTGTATCTATATTAACCAATCAAAACCAATTTTGTATTACACATCCAAGCCATTCTCCCATTGTCCCCAAGAACACATTGCCAGAATCCATAAACGCAAGAAAAACAGGGTACAAGGAGAGATGCATTCCCAGTTACTGCTCAGGGTCTAAAAGCCTTTGGTAATGGGCTTTATGAGCTTACTAAAAGCCTGAGAGAATATTCAGATAAGGAATAGCAATTGACACTTAAACATTGCTGAAAGTGCTTATCTGTCCTTCCTAAGAGTAAACAGACCCATGTTTTAGACAGAAACACTGCTTAACTGAAGAAATATAAAAAGAGGATATAGTTTTATAAGAAAAGTCAGTACTACACCTTTACTGGGAATTTAAGCTGGTTGTAGACCTCTGACACAAGCAGGTTGTGACTCAGTGTCTTGCGCATCTTCATGATTCGTACAATTGCAGCGTCAATCTGGTATTGCCGGTCCTGGAATACTCTCTCTGTAGTGCTCGCCTGTTCCTCTACCTGAAGATCCATTTAGAAAAGTTTTAGAGAGAACACAAGAACTGTGAAAACAATTCTTCTTCGCAACTAAGACAATTCTCTGTGTAAAGTGCCCACTGGGAAATATTTGACATAACTCCTTTATGAAGACCGACTGTCTATTAATACACTGGTACCAGGAATTCAAATCTTTGCTTAGATTTCACATTGGATGGCTGTCAGAGAAGATTCACTGTGAACTTGTTTCTGTGCTCAGAAACCATTCAGTAAAGCTGCACAAAATGGAGCTATTGGAACTTATCTTAAACCACCTTATTTAGAGAGCTCTAGCATCCCTGCTGTGTGTTAGCACAGGAGCTCACGTTTCAGTCAGCATTGTCAGGTACGTGCTATCACCCAAATAACACATGTAACTTTCACAGCATGTTTGTTACAACCAAGAGGAAAAAAAATCCTGTAAATTGGCAGGTAACAGGATACTTCACCCAAGGATCTAAAACCCCAGAGGATTAAAAAGGAATATACCGTTTCTTTCATCTGAATTTGGTTGATCTTTATCCTGAAGAGTTTATGTCTGAAATCATCATTACATGTGAATTTATCACCGTCTTCCACATCTTTGCCTTTGGGGCTTTTAGTCAGTACTCTGGCTTTGCCACAAGCCAGAGATTGAAGTGTCCTTCTCAGCTCTCCATCCTCTGAAGCAGAAACAAGTTGTTTAGGTTTTTTTTAGTGAGAACATTTGGAAGCAGTCAGCTGTTTTTAATACCAACCTATCCCAGTGGCTTGCTTTATCTCCTCTAAACTGAACTCCTCTCCTTCATTAAACATGAGCAGCACCAATGTCTGGAACAAGGAGACCTGAAGTTCTTTTTTGCCCTGTTGCAAGGGAAATGAAGAGCCATCACTAGGCTGTTGGGTTTTTTTGGGGACACAAACATAAGCAACAGGGGGCACAGACACACAATGACGGACGGTCTGAAGAAATTCTGAAAAGGAATAACTAGAAGCCCTTTAAAAACTGTTCTGTTCCTGTACAATTCTAAACTTTTCTTTATTTCAGTAGTGAAAAGCTTACTGTAAAGATGCTTAATGCTGTCATCTATGGAACATGGCCTCGTTTTCTTCTCCAGTATAAAAATCACTGTCATTTTTAATATGGAACTAAATCCACTGGATATTTTCCCCAAGAAGTAGCCAACAACTTTTTTCCCCACCAATACAGAAATCAGATGTACCTTCGTAGACATTAATATGTCTATTTCAGAAACTACCAACTCCAGAAATTATAGCAAGAGGTCAAAAGTTAAATGTAATTGCAAAAACAGTGCTAAGCTTTCCATTAGAACACAAAAAAGCTTCCTGATATATCCCTAAGGTACAACAGAGTCTTAGAATCAGCAAAGAAACAGGAATAAGAGAAACAATACACTTACCTCTTTAAATTCTGCTTTTAGTACACAGTGTCCTAATGTTGACTGCCACTGAAGTTTCCTACCACTGTGTTTTCCTAAATAAAAGGTCTTGAAAATCTCCTGCAGTTTTACCATCTAAAAAAAATCCAAAACAGAAAGACCACAAAACACTAAAACACTGTGTCTACTTTAAAAGCATCCTTCCCTCCTTCACAATCAAATCAGTTTTAAAGGCTTAGAGAGATGAAGGGAATTGCAAGAAAAGAAAACAACAGGTATTTCTGCATTTCTTTCTAAGTACTATAAGTATATGGAAACCCAAATTGCAGTTGATCAAGATGCATTACTGACAGGCCAATACTTGGTATAATACATCTGTATTCATTACCTCTGGGGGCAAATGGACCTCCATAGGCACGTAGGTTGGCCAGTAACCCATAGTCAGAATATTCACTGTCAGTTCAATGTTGCCAGGTACATTCTGATTTTGCATATACTGCAGAGATAAAAAGCAACAGGGGGCATGAAACAGTATTTCTTAAAGGTATGTCAAGCAGAACTGAAAAGTTACTTAAAACAGGCATTACTAGAGCACAGATGCCAGAAGACTTCATGTCACCTTTGCCATATGAACTGCAAGTTGCATACAAGAAAATTAAGGTGGAAAAAAAAGCAATTTTCTGATGTTGTAAAGGCATTTCCATACAGGAAGAACATAGGAGAAGTGTTTAGCAGGCTGATGTGAAGATGTACCTAATTACAGCTGAATGGAAGAAACAATGTTAAAAATGTCTTGTAATCAAAACACTGCCACTAGAACTAATGGGCAAAAACTCAGAAGCTAGTCTATAAGAATATAGTAGTATTAAAACTGTTTTATGACTGATGTTAGAGAACTCTTCTTTTATTACTGTGCTTGTGTTGTTTTTTGTTGTTTATAACAAGCTTCTTGTTGCAGGTTTTTTGCTTTGTTGTTCAGGAAAACCATTAATTACTTCAGTATAATTTTCAAAAGCACAGACAGCACAGATTTAAGTGATAGATTCCAAGTGATTCTCTGTAGGGACCGCTTTCCCAGTTGGGCTTTTGTGCACTCCTTTTGAAAGCAACCACCTATACAGTCTTTTCCTTTGTAATAATATAATGTTACAGACAACTGGAACTATTCAGAAGTTTAACTTGGTTTACAGCTGAAGACATCTTGCACCCTTATGTTAGGCTTTCTGAAAATAACTCATTCAGAAAGTGAGTAAATGAAGGATCCATGGCAAGCTTTCCTGCAGTACCTGTTTAAATTGTATCATTATGTCTTTCGAAAGCTCCATATCTTTAAACATTCCTTCAAGTTTGCTGGTGAAAGCAGCTCCACATTCTGTAAGAGAGAAAACACAAATCTTCAAAATGAATTGTGTTTATTTTCAGCACCACAGAGTAACTATTTTGAAAATCAGAACACTTAAAAGCAAAATGACCTATTTCAGCCTATGTTCTTACATAAACACCTGGATTCTAGAGATACAGAATAAGATTATGAACAAGAAGGGGGGAAATGTTTTGATGTGGCAGCTATTTGCAATGTAATTGTTTATCCATGTGGACATGACTGTTAAACCTAGGACTTCACTGGCAACCTGTCACTCAGACGATTCTAATCTCTATCAGCTGCCTGCCAAGCTGGCTCTTAACAGTAGAACAAGATCAACTTCCAACTCTACTGAAAGACTCCATCCTACGAAACAATGAAGAGCAGACTTGAAGACTGCTAGCTGGCAGCTTCGTGTGTTAGATCTTATAAGGAGTGTATAACAAGCAGAAGCCATCCTCAAGTTCTTAGCCCATCATCAATTTATCCAGCAAGAAATTCCACCAAGGACAACATACACTGTGCATCTTAAGTTCCTGGTTTTTGCCTATTGCTGCTACAAGTACAAAACTAAAAGCAAATGAGTCTCTCAAAACCCACCAGCCATTCAAGACTTGCACAGGAGGTGCTTGCCTTCATGTAAAGGGGAAATACAAACAGCGTTTCTGGGAAGGTCTGATAAAATGACTATTTTTAAAAGAAAAAAAAGTTGACAGATATTTACCATGCTTCAGTTTGGAAAGCATAGATTTTTCAGCATCTACTGATGCACTCTTCCCAACTAATAGTCTCTTTGCTAGATCTTTTTTATAGAAGGCCTCAAAGACATCTTTTCCTGTAAGAGATGAGATTTAACAGTGATCACAAATCATTGTTTGTTTTAAACAGACATTCCCTACAAGAGGCCCAATTCAAAGCTCAAGTGAAACAAGGGCCTTCACATCTAGACTTCCACAGATTTCAAGGCGTCTTTTTATTGCCTTTTTAAAATACAAACTAATTGAAGAACACTACACCAGTAAAAAGCAGAGAATTAACACTTGAAAATGCAGACTGCAAAATTACTTCAAAGTGCATTTAAGTTACTGATCAAACAAGTGTATCCCAAAAACCCCCAATACTCACCATATATGAATCTAAATATGATCATAATTTTATCCAACATTTTTTCAAGTTCTTCATCAGTAGCTTCTTTGTTGCCTGCACGAAGTTTTGAATCTACATATTTAGCTAAAAGTGTGGAGGAGTAAAGAGTTCAGCATATGCTTAGGATCACAACAAAACAATAATTTCATTTTTTAGATTAAAACAACCCTAATGCTGTGAAATGTTTTAGAAACATAAAGGATCTCTGAAATCACCTTCAAATCAGTTTCATCACACCTAGCTTGATATGTTTTCATAGAGGCTAAAAAGTTATAAAAGCATTATAGCCTAATTTCGTTTTTCAGCTAAACTATTACTGCATCTTAATTGCATTAGCATATATAACATTAAAAATGTTTCTGCATATGTAAAGAAATCCTGGTACACATTATAATTCAAAGTAAAAATTGACTATTGCTACAGACTGACATGGTTATAATAGAATCGAAATATCAGAAGAAAACTATGCAAACCAGTTATTTAAATGTGTGGACTACACTGCTGGGTTGCTCCAGCAGATTACTGTTTAATTTCAAATGGTTTGGTAAGCACGTTACAGTTAGTAAACTGATTTAAAAAAAAAATAGATGGCAGAAAGCATTACTCCACAAGCCAAGTAGCACAACAGATTGGAAAGCAGGTATTATTCACTGTGTGGGGAAATGATCAAGGAATTCAAAAGTGCAGAGCTCCAGGCTTGTAATGCACAAATCTGTAAACAATGTTCTTTGTGAACTACAGAGGTTCTGTCCCCATGGCTTGAGAGATGCAGCCCATCCTCATCTCTAGTAACTTTGATCTATCAAAACACAGATATTTACGTAGAGCCTCTGATAGCTCAGTGCACGTGTTGGTGGCACAGTTATGTAAGCTTCAGAAAAAGTCAAATTATTAGCAGTATTCTCACATTTGGACACCAGTCAGCTGCTGGAATGCCTGTTCTTCACTTCTCTATAGCCCAGCCAGTGAACTGATGAATACAGCTTATTCTTAAAAGTTTAGTGCCATCCTATCAAGTAATTCACTTGCATAAGGCACAGTAGATCCCCAGTCTGACAATGCACGGTGTACAGTGTCTTAACACACAATTCCATCATATCCCCTCTGTAAGCTGCATCAGCAACTCCCTCGTCCCCCACCCGAATTCTCACATGGGAAGAAATTGAAGAGAAATACCTATGAGTTCAGCTGGCTTATTTGGTCTTTTGTTAATAAATGTTTCAAAGGCTTCTTTCATGGCATTTACAAACTTCTCATTCTTGAGAAAGCAAACATCAATAATATGGTCAACTTTGTCTTTAAAATCAAGTAGCTCTTGGACCATGGTTTTGTCTTTTTCTGGATTAATTACTATGGTGCTACCAAATGCCTGCAAAAACAAAACAATTAGCTTGAATAATGAATTTTAGTGGCAAGAGTTCTAAAAGCCTATGTTATCCCTGTAATGAATGTCTTGTTTCTAGCATTTGTATTCATTCCACTGACAAAACAAAACTAACAGCATTATGAAGTATTTGCTATATAATAATTTTCAGACCTTTTATGTTGATTCAAAACCAACTTGTGAATAAGTGAACAGATTCAGAACTTCTGTCTAAAGGAATAAACTTAGGCATGACAAAAATAAAGACACCCTTTTTAAACATCTACATTCTCAGGTTTTGCACAGGTAAAACTCCCACTAAACTAAACCATACTTTCTGGGACAACATTTTCACTGAGGGGTAAGATGAAATATTCTAAGTGATATCTGAGTAGTTTTGGATCTCCAATTGTTTGGTGACTTAAACTACAACTGAAGACAGAAACAAGACAGAAATGTTCCACTATTAACAAACAAACAAATCTATAGGACAAACATAGTTGTTGTCCTTCCACAACTAATTACAAGGAAGATAAAACCTCCATATTTATTGGGAGTTCACTAGTTCAACTGAACATTCAATATTTTCTTTGGTAGAACTAGAACAGTCACCGTACTTTTCCTAATGCTGTTTCAAAAGCTGCCCATTAAATCTATGTTTATAAACAAGTAGGTTTTAGTTCTTAGAGAAATCCAATAGTTCATAGATATGACTCAAATTTCTGTGTATAAATCCCACTGAAACAATACTGGTATCTATTCCTGAGTTCTAGGAATAGTACCTTTATGTACTCAATCCAGTGTTGCAAGAGAACCTGTACTCCACCTCTCACACGACTGAACAACTGATACAGAAGGGACAGGTCTTGAATTCGGTTTTCATCAAGAAGGTGGTTTAAACCTGCAAATGAGAGAATTTCAATAGAAATTAAAGCCAGAGTAATCCTGAGAAAGCGCAGCATATTATTACAGTAAGGGACCTCTTCAAAGCTAGTATTTTATATCAAGCAACTAGTGGGTTATTTTTGGGGGTTGTTTTTTTAAGCTACCTAATTTAACAGCAAAACACAGAATGGCTACTTAAACTGACTCAAATATTTGAAACCTTGTTATTGCACTTGATATCTTAGGCTACATGTACTTTACTTAACAGACTTCTCGCAACATCTTTGATTACTTCTGCTTTACTAGTCACTCAAGATTTGAAAAGTTTGTGCTCTACTAATCTGCAGGAAAGGTTTCTTGGCAAAACAGAGCTCCAAGTCTCAATGTCATCTGTAAAATATAATTTGCAGATATTTGAAGGCAAGCAGCTTCAACAACTATCTTCACCTTTAAATTTTTAGCCGAGAAGGCCTGGCGCTCCACAGCAAGGTTCTAAGAAAGCCGATGGGTAAGTATTGCAAACTTGATACTCTGCTCAATAAAGAGCCTGTTACAAACGTGCAGGAAGATGCTCACATACCTGTTTAATCCAGAATCTGTCTAGTAAAGACTTCGTAATTTTCTTTCATTATTCAGCCACCATTGTTGCTGCACCTGTATCTATTTCCAGACCATCCCTCAGAGCAACAGAGGGTCACTTGACTCCACAGAGACTATTGCAGAACTGAAGCAACATAATTCACTGCTCAAACTGTATTAAACTTTTAAAACAAGCTGCTTTTTGTGAGCAACAGGTAATCAATGTTTCCCTTCTGGTACAGTAATAATCTGAAAGCTACTCCTTTAACTCTGAGTCTTAAATATGCTATTTAACACACTGAACTAAAGAGTCTCTTCTAGCTTTCCTTTTGCTTTGCTGTATATCTAAAGACAACATTGCATCTCCTTACCTCTGACAAGGAGAATGGTACTCGCCCTCTTGCAAAATGGTCAATGCTATTTCATGAACTGAATAGCAAAGGGCATTAAAGAATGATGTAGGTTGTGTCCTCCCCCAGCACCTGAATCTGTCACTTTCTTTTTCAGCACAGGAATTGAAAGCCCCGAAGCAGCAATTAGAAACATTTCTATAAAGAAGAAAGATTACCTTTCTGAAGAATGGCTGTTAAATGTTCACCTAGAAGTTGCTTTTCTACAGTAGCAATTAGTGGCTTCCTATAGAAAGAATGTTTAGAATTACTTTTCCTTTTTCCATTACTGACAGTTTTAAATCCCTTCTTTGAGACTGTTACCTACACTTGTCAATGGGAGCACTCTTAACTGTCTGTGGCCAAGGACTTGTAATCATTATACACATATTTATCTTCTCCAGTCAGCAATCATTTTTGTGTTTGCTGACTGAGGATTTAATTCACACTTGTACACGACCTCTAGGCAGGCAGATAGTGATTCCACTGGCAGTGGGCAGTAGTTTGTCAAAGAATATAACTTCTCCTGTTGTGTGGAAGGAGATTCATGTATTGGGAGACAAACTAAGGAGAAGAAAAAGCACATCTCACAAGTCAAGAGGTATTTAAACAAAATAAGGAGTTGGCCACTAATAACGGTGGGGAAGAAGGAAGCCACTAAACAGCCTAAATGTTTTTTAACAGGTGAAGGAGGAAGAAAATAAAAATGTATAGCAGTAGCAATAAAATGATTCGTCTCAGACATGTTCTGCACCTGCACTTTAAGAAGCTGCTACCACGTGTTTGAAGAGTTTTGTTATATTAGGGACCTGCATTTTCTCTCAGACACAACAGTTGTGGCTTTATGCTAGGAGAATATTTCACCTGTCCTACCAGTCATGACCCCCACTTGATTGCATTTGAGAAAATTCTGCCTTTAAGTAAAAAAGTCTGAAAAGTAACATTAGCCAATAATTTTATAGAATATACAAATATTTTAATGTATATTTAATATAAATATTCAGAGCCTTTAGCCTGAGAATTCTCTATCCTATTAATTAACATTTCAGTGAGAGATGTTTGGACAGGGAATGGCAGCCTCCTTTACCTCAATCACATGCCCAACAACGTTTATGTCAAGACAACTTGTAGCTTAGAAGAAAAGGATATTAGCTGTGTCAGCCAATACAGTGCTTCACTGTAAACAAAGAATTATGGGAAATGAGAAGCATTTGATGGTTAGTCAGTAACTGAAATTAGAGCTATTAGATGGCCCTCCACAGAAAAAGAGCCAAACACCAAGTAGAGAGAGACTGCACTTACTGTGTGCTTTGATCTAAATAAGTGATTATCCTGTCTGCTTCTTCTTCCAAGCGCTTGTTGACATGGTGAAGATATTCTGGAACCTGAAAATGTCAGAGTAGTTTGGTGTGTTTCAAAAAAAAATATCAAGATGAGGAAAAAAAGAGGAAAAAAAAAAAAAGACAGTCCTGGTGTGACCACAGCAACAGCTCGTGTTTGAAGCTGAAATCGTTAGCACTATGACTGAAGGCAACCGCTATGAGTTTCTCTTTTCAGAGTTCTATGAAACATAAAGGTCACATTACTGCCCTGTATGCTGGCTAAGGCAGCACAGTAGTTTCTCTCCCTGACAAATGATTCTTCATTAGGCATAAGAAGTACTGTTTAACGTTCAAAATACCTCTCGTTCCTGCATAAGCCTCTGTCCCTCTGCTGCGTACAGGCGGTTCGTCTCTTCCAAGAATCTATGTTCAAAAGAGTCTTGATAAATCTAGGGAAACAACACAACAGCAATCCAGGGTGAAGCTTACTGAGCACTAAATAAGAAACTGAGCTGTTTATTTGTTTAAAGGTGAAATAAGTTTACTCACCTGCAAGTCAGAAAGCATGCTTAGAAGGCTTCGCAGTAAACTCCTATCAATGGCCTCCCCATTTCTTTCCCTCTCAATCAGTAGAAGGATGCCATCAATAGTTTTATTCTGAACCTTCTGATCACTGATTATATGAGTTCTGAACAATTCTAGCCCCATATCCCTGAAAAAAAAAAATAAAGACCATTCAAAAAATTACATGAGAACGAACCTCAAATGTTCTATAAAGAAAATTTTATGTAGACCAGGGAGGACAATAAATACTGGCATTCGTCAAATGCCTCATTCCTCTGCCCCAAGATCACTCAACAGAACACTAAACAAACACTAAAATAAACCATGACAAAGCAGCACCACTAAGATACAGATTTTAATGACCAAAGGACTTTTTTTTTCCCCCTAAATTACTACCTAACTTTCGCAGAATCTTCATTTTCCACTTTATTCGCTTTCCATCATCCTGCTAATCAACAGCATCCCTTCATGAGAAGTGGATCATGTCATCCTGGGTCTCAATTCCATGGTCAGGCTGGTGGGTTTTTTTTGCCCATTCCTTTCTAATTTCCGTTTCTTAGGCAGAGCTTAGAGCACCTTAGTGATATGACAGACCAGGATCTCTGCTTTCGGCATCTGAGTTAAAATCTTCCATGAATTTGAAAATTTGGGTCTGGACACTTTCAGGAAAAGTAGGGCCCTCCACCCATCACTCCTTGAGTCTCTCAGCAAAGTAATTTAGGTAGTGCCAAAGGCACTGTAGGGCTTCTACTGATTACTAAAACATTGGGAGGGAGGCACAAAGGTTGAAATCCAAAAGGGATTAACTTGCTTTTATTTTAGATTTCTTTTTGTCCCTCGTCAATACTTACAGAACTTTGAATACTATGCACGTTAAAGCCAGTAAGTGGGCAATCCAAACCCTTGTGCTTCAACTGTTCAACTGGTCCTTTTCTTTAACTGTGCAAACTGGAGGTTGGTATCTACCAACAGAAATTTATCACCACAAATATTCTAAAAGAATCCTGTAATGTTTGGCAAACACATAAAAATTTCAATCTCCCTTTGCAACCAACATGTTTGCACTTACTGTCCAATTTACTAGTCACTATAAACTTGATATTTAAAAAAACCCTGAAGGTCAGATCTATGAAATAATTTAAATTTATCTCCTAATGATTTTATGCTTGATGTTCTTACCAAATAGATGGCAGCATTGAATTCTGCAGTACGTAAGTTCGATCCAAGAACAAAAAGATACTTCTAATCATAATCTGTTGAGAAGTAATTAAAAAAAAGCCACAATCATTATACTTTGAAATTGAAGAGCGACACAAATCATGCTCAGTGACAAAAACAACCCTGACAGGTTCCAGGCAGTGCTTTTTTACACAGCGTTGATTGGTTTAAATTATTGTGCCAATCTCAGCAAGATGATCGATGCAACATTTAGCATCTTCGTGTATAAAAGGATAGCTCCTTCTGTAAGAGGTATAAAAGGAGAAAGGTTCAAATGGAAACAACAGTTAGGAGTTGTCTCTGTGTCCGCGATCAGACCAATGTGTCAAGAAATACACTGCTGACAGTTTCAAGGCCCGTTTTCTAACAAATTCAATACAGTTGTATTTCATGAAGAGACTTACATAAATTTAAGATTCTTTATAAACATACATTGTGCTTCTGAAGTAACAAAGTTAAGCACAATATGAGCTGATTAGTTAACTGGTTCTCTCTAAGAAGACAAAATAGCTTACCATTTGTCTGCAGTGATCCTGCCAACATTTGTCTATTTTCTTTAGAAAAAGGACACTATCCAATGAATCCATGAAGAAACCATTAAGGAAATTATAATTAATAGGTAGTGTTAGCAATGAAATGAACCAACTTGTTTTTAAAGACACTTAACAGACAGCACCGACTCACCTACTTCCCAAAATAACTAATTAACTTCTTGCAAAATGTTTACTTTTATTTTTAATGAGGGTCCTGGTGTTAATAATGAGAAATCAAAACTACCTGAACGATTAAGAAAGCATCTAAACACTTTTAATGCTTTGTTTAACAATCCACACAACGAAGAGCCCACCACTACGCAGATACTATAATTTCAGCTCACAGTAGAGGTAACCTTAATTTCAAGGGCAAAAGTTCTCTCTTAACTTGTATTCAGCTCACTGCATAGTCCTGGTATTGTTATCCATTTAACAGGATCTCTGTCTGATGCAACTCAAAAAACTTTTGAATACAACACTTTGATTCTCAGAATCACTAACACTGTGTGCTGTCAGACCACTAGCACCTCTCAAAATGAAAATGTTAACTACTTGCTGGAAGATTTTTTCTATCCATGGCAAGCTCAGCATATAAAAAAGCCTGAAGTCATACAGCCAATATAGCCATTTAAAGACTTGCTCCAAGTCTAATACATCAAAGTGTTTCATAAATAACAATGAAACTTTATCATGAACTTTTCAAATGGTCACAGACAAAGGAAGTAGCAGCTGACTCTGATGCCCCACAAAAAAAGTGAAAACAGACCCAATTATGCTAAAAAAAAAAAAAAAAAAAGAAATAAATTCAGATTACCACAGTTTAATGTCACAAACTAGTCAAAGATATTCAACACCACATACTGGCAGGTTAAAAAGATTCTGCTCAACAACAGCTTAAAAAAGGATATTCTCTGAATTGGTGAATTTGTGCTTTAATGTGGTCTTCACAGATCTGTCTCAACTGTTTGTACAAGTTTGCAGAAATCTTGTAGGAGCAGAGATTTTCAACAGCCTGATGTAAAAAGAAATAGATACTATGAAATCTGGTTATATTCTTATACATTAATTTACATGGAAAGATGGGAAAAAACACCACCCCAAAACAACCACAGAATTCTTCTGTTGCTCATTTAAAAACATACCAGCCTCTAAGTGTAATGCAGTTACCAGCTGGATACAAAACATCAGAGACACAAGGCAATGAATACGATGGCATTATCGTGGTAGTAAGAGACAAAGGAAGGCCATGCCCTGAACAGCGTACAGTTTACAGATTTCTGCAACACTTGCATCAATAAGAGAGAGGATGTTAGTTTAATGTGTTCCAGCAGCTTGCTGGGTTTCATACTTCGAAACAGACACTTCAGGTCTTAATTTTATTAACTGCTGTGCTCTGCAAATCACACTAGTATTGTAGAAAAGTACTGCTAGTGTTACTTCAATTTGCAGTCCTTTCCTTGATTAAGCTTTCCTCATCTGCAAAAGTACATGCATGTACTTATTTTACATAAGTGTATCTCCATGCATCTATCCCTTGCCCAAATCCTGAACAGTTTTCAGTAGCGTGACTGTATTCCAGACATTCACAGAGACACATCTCAGATTTCTGGATCATAATCAAGTATTAGCAGAATTGACACTGTTTTTCACAGTGAGAACTGAAAAGCAGCTTAATGCAGGTACTGATCAAGCAAACCAGCATTCTTAAGCTTAATTCAAGACTATTCCGAAATTTATATCCATTGGCCAGATTTGAAAAGCAACTGAGCAACTCTTTTCAGACTGGTGAAAGGCACAATATGTGACTACTCCGTAAGATAGCTACAGAAGCTAGAGAGAGGTTTATATGCCTTTCAACTAATGCCTCTTGATTTTGTTTGATGGAAAATACTTCAATTGCCAGTACAACCAACTCACAGGAAAAAATAGAAAAGGATTGGAAGACTGAGTTTTTTCCCCAGCAACCACAAGCTACCATGCTGGAACAGTATAGTTCAGAGATACACAGAGCCAATCTACTCAGTTCCACTCAAGCCCCCCAGAACACTTCTCAACAGTCCAAACAGAAGCCACCAGCAAACAGTAAGCAGCCACCACTAAACCCACAGCAACAATTAAAATAGCTAAACAAGCAGTTCCTCAGTTTATCCTAGGACACTGGCAGTAATCATTCTCAGCATCAACTGTATGTAACTCTCCAGAGCAAGTGTGTTAAAGCTAGTAGTGGCTCTAGGATATAGAGGAGTTTAAAAAACCTCAACCAGTAACTCCACAATAAACAAAACCCCACAACTATATCATCCTATGCTACAAAGAACAACAACAACAAAATCAAACCTGCAAGAACCTAGTGCCAGAAAACAGGCACAGCAAGAGAGTGACTGTGCCAATTAAGACTCAAACAGGTCAGAACAACGATTATTAAGAAAGACAGGATTTTCACTGAAGGGTACATGTCTTAATATTTGGAAACAGCAAATTCAACTCTTAACACTTAAGAAACTAAATATAGTGATGTGATAGGAAAACATTCTGCAGTTCCCTGTTCAGAGTAGGTTATGAACACACACACACGCTTTTGTATTTGTGTAAACACAGACACAACTAATGCTTAGTGAAGTGAATTAAGACTTCCTTTTAGGCAGTGCTCATATAAAGCTGTGCTTTTGCATTTGTGTATTGTAAATTCCAGGGTTAAACACGCCTGCTAGTACTGAGTGTTTGAGCATCGAAGTGCAAAACTTCTGCACCTTCCCTGATAACATCCATAGAAATGCTGTAGTTTTAATTTGTGAATTCTGCGCAATTGGCTTTTTCCCTGCCCACCTCCCTTCCAACTTTTCCTTTTTTTAAGGGATTAAGCTTTCTAAGCACAACAATACCAAACTTTTTACTAAGACTTGCTCTCTGGGGCAAAACACTGCTGCAATATCATGCTTCGCAAATCCAATTACCAGTGTTACACAACAGTAACTGTATCCAAAATTCCCAACGACCTTAAGGGCTCTAGTACACAAAATCATCTTGTTCTGCATGAGTGGAATAAAGCTTTCTGATCAGGCAATCTGTGTCCAGAAGATGGTCAGAACACCTGATGGTGAAACATTATATTTCCTTTGTGTAACAGATATTCTGTTGGGGTTGGTTTGTTTCAATTGCAGCAACCATACATTGGTTAGTGTGCTGGTGGAAAGTGGGAAAGAAATCTGTACCCAGTTCTGATGAGAGAAAAATTGTAACTTTCCGTAAGTACTTAAAGCTGATTTATTAAAAAAAAAACAAAACAAACCACAAACTAGAGACCTGGCACCAAAGACCCAAATGTCTATTTTCTGATACGAATCTAAGGAAAATTATTCTAATAAAGCAACTCCTGTAAGTGCCTGTAGCACTTCAGCTACTCAGAGATGTGCATCCTTTATCTTGCTGGAGAGGAACAAAATAAATACAAAATTAGCATCCCACAGAGAAATAAAGCCTCAAAATGTTTGCTCAGTGGGATTTTCCAACACAGATAAGAGTTAAACTCAAGAAGCTGAACTCCATCAAAAAAACTGACTTGTTTTGAGATGTGCAGCAGAAATACTGCAGACTCTTTTTGCAATTCCCCTCTGTGCTCAGATAATGGTGTCTGCCAAAGCATATTTGGCATCAGATCCATTTATCAAGCAGCTGGTCAGAAATGACATTAGTTCAGTTAACATTTAAAAACATTAATGATTCCTAATACTATTTTAAAATAAAGACATTTATTTTTAAAGGAAAAGAGTTCATAATACATTACACTCCACTGAAAAGTATCTAAAAGTCATTATGATGTTAAAATTGAGATTTGAAAGAAAAAAATAATTACTGTTTTCTGAGCACAATGAACATGAAATTAAGCCTGAGGTAGAAGTGAGCAGAAACTTAAGTGATAACTGTGAAGCAGAGGCAAGGTTTTCAATAGAACTTTGTATTTTAAGACAATTTTGGATATCCTTCAAGTATTTAATAAGCAGCGATTTGCTCTGTTGTTCAGTGTCATTTACAGTAACAGCCAACACAGTGGCTTTTGTTATTGGTCTCAACAAGTTTTTAAAAAATAACAATACTGTTAATTGAACAAGACTATGTATTATCCTGACAAACAAACAGTAAAGGGAATACAGCTCCTTGCCTTATTTAACTCTTGTCAATTGTTGCAAGGGAAACCATACCTTGGAGATGTTGTGGCAAGTAAAAAAAACCATTGAGTTCCACGTCAGACCGTGTGAAGTGTTTACTGAAGATCTTAAAATTGGATAAACTATTTGATGAAAAGGTTTTCAGTGACAAGAGCAGGTATCAAGCAAAATGTCATATTCTTACCACTGTATGCAAAACGTTTTAAGCAAAAATAATCCAACAACAAAGCAAGAAGCCCTATCCCATGGGCTTTACCTAAAGCACTTACCTGATACAGCTCCTCTAAATTGTACTTAATTGAAGTACTGTTCTGGATAGCTTCTACAGCTTCTTTCAGTTTTTGCCAAGTTTCATCTGTGTAGTTTTCAGGCAATTTGGGTTTATCTTTAAAAGAAATTATGCAGAGTTTGAAAAATTATTTAGAAAAAGCAAAACATTTCACTTTTTACAGAAATGAAAGATGTGGCTTTGAGAGGAAATAGGCCTGGGCTGACACTCCATATCTCAATTTATACTTACATGAAAAGAAAGCATTTGTGTAAAAGCAGTATCTGATTTACATTTGAAATAGTAACACACTGTACAAATTCAGCATTGCTCTTCACATACATCACAGCACCTGTAGCCCAAACAGCACGTGTGATTTATAAAAGTATCACAATACTGAGCAGCTCAGGATAGCGTGAAAGGCTGAAAACCAGCAAGAATGATCTATATCTTCATTACACTCTTTTTCACTACCAGGACAGCACAACTAAAAGAAAATAAATATAAAAGCTGGAAGTGATGGATTAAAAGTTACAGTTGTATTTAGTTTACTGTTTTTTAACCTACTGCTCATTAACTCTACTCTGCATTAACAGTTAGACAGAAACCCTCAAGAAACATGCATGGAAATACTGTAACTACAATACAGGCTTTATAGTCACAAGGAAAACTTTCCTATTTCAATGTCATCCATTTACGTCTCTCTCGGGTTTAGCCTGTGGATATTTGCCAGAGTTAAGTCCTCTTTTAATGTTCAAATAGCTCGAGCTTTGCAGATTTGACTCAGTTATTTTTTTTTCCACTTGGTTTTCTAGAGATGTCCCTGCCATGCAGCATCTTCAGCTAGACTAAAGCATTTACAACAAGCTAAGAAAGATTCCCCAAGTCACATTTCCAGAAACCCAGGACTAATTTCAAATTCTGTGTGTTCTCATAAATAGCCAAAATAACCATTTATGGACTAATAAGCACGTTCCCAAATGGAGAGGGAAGGAGGGAAAAATGTAGGGAGGAAGACACAGTCACATCCAGGCAATTAACAGGTGAAACTGGCTCACAGCTTATGCTCTAATTAAAATTGACTTTTACAGACCTCAAAGTAAAAAACCAACTGTAAAGCTTTACAATTTCTCTAGAAGTAACAGAGAAAAGATATTTTTTTTTGTCCTCGACTATTTCCCTAAAATACTGACAATAGCCCAACATGGTCTGTATTGTAAGAACCTAGAAACAGAAGTAAGTAATTACAGGTGAGACTTGTCTCCTTTCATTAGCAACTAGTGAGGATGCTACTCAGCAACAAATACTAAGTTTCTGGATTTTAGGAAGTTATTTAAGTTGTAAAGGATGCTGTGGCTATCACACTAAAATGAAGACAATAATGTTATTCAGTTTAGCACCCAAATAAAAATCAAAGCTGGCAGATTCTTGAGACAACCTTTTTTAAGCCAGTGACTCAAACACCAATTCATAAGCATCATGCAATCCATGACACTTGAATATTTTGAACAGGAAAAGTTGGCTTCTCTTCAAGACAAAGGTGTAGAAGCAACAGAGGTGGCATTTATTTCCCAATGACATGCCTAAGTGCAAATTTTAAAACACTCAGACAAATTAAATGACAAAGACATGATGGGTGAATATTTTTGAGAGTTTAGGAGGCCTTTAAAGCAAAAAGTGCCACTGTGACCACAAATTGCTGTAAAACATTACTGAGGTTAAAATAATACTAATCCGAGCCTTCTACGGTATCCTTACAGATAACTTGTAGACGATGTATATTTAGAAATTCATTTTCACGTGAAGCTATCTTTATCCCCCTCCAACCTCTTAACACACAACCCAAGACAGTAAGCTATGGGACAATTTCAGAAGAGAGCAGGAGATAGGAAGTAAGAAACCCCCCACAATTTCCCCACCTTCATATGGAGAAAAAGGTCAGAATTTCAGCTAAGATTTCTGCCTGTATTTTTGTTTTCTAGAAAATGAAGCAGCATCACAGCAGAAAAGTTGCATTTCTCTCTTTCAGTTGGTCTCTAGTAATGATCTCCAATTCATCTTTTGAGAGAATATAATACAAGCTTGTAAAATGAGAGTATGTTAAACGTTAAATGAACTAGTTACAGCGAGAATACTGCAAAGAAAACACCCTGCAAAAATTTGAACTACCTACTGTAAGGACAAGTGGGGAAACCAGAAAGGAAATCCACCATAATAGCCCGATAATCATCTTAGTTTCAACATTTAAAACTAAGCACAGGCAGATTAACCTATAAACAGACAACACAGAGACAGGCAAGACATACAGGTTCGGGCTCATTAAAGAAAGCATACTGTGCAAACACTTCTTATAACTGGACTAAAATATACACTAAGCCCTGAATCAGAATTGCTGGAGGAGGTATCAAACCTCACAAGTTTAAAAGAAACATACTGTACACACTTCTGTAGTAAAACCTTTCCTCTAACATAGAAGTTAAGGCCTTCTCAAGAGGCAGAGTGGAAGAAGTCTGAAAAATAATGCCAGGCAGTGAAGTGTTTCTCAGGATGTGTACATGACTGGGCAAGCACGCATCATAACATCACTCCCCCCTTACTTAACTATGGAAACAATTCACCGCAGAAAAGCATTTCCTGTAAAACTTGGAACTATCTGAAAGCCAACCGGTTTTCACAGCGAAAACAAAACACAGAGCTGAGTGGCAGCTCCCCCGTAGGCTGTGGCAAAATATGGCCTGTTACCTTTAAAGTTCTTGATCACTAATTTCTTAGCAGAGCCAGGTTTACTGTTGGCGAAACTGGAAACAGTCGAGGAGGCAGCTTTGGTCAGGCCGTTTGCATGGTGCCCCACGGCCACTGACGAAATTAAAAGGCTTTTATTTTTAAGCTGCTGTTGGTGCTGCTGTTGAGAAGAGACAGCAGGAGAGGAGGAGGAGGAAGAAGACTCCTCAGCCATCTTCACATCGAGTCCAATAAAATCCACGGAGTCCTCAAAGCGCAGCTTCTTCTGGAGGTGATGGTTAGAGGAGGCAACTCCTGCAGAGGAGCACGAGGAGGTGGTGATGACGGAGGAAGATGACGAGGAGGCGTTTTTGGAAGGAGAAGAGGCGCAGGAAGAAATGGAATCAAATTCTTCTCTTTCAGAATTGCTGTTGCTGCTGTTATTTAACTTTCTCTTCTTGCAGGAGGAGCTGCTGCTGGTATTACCATCAGTGGCAGGTCTGACCTCCTGGGCTGCAGCTGGGGGGTTGGGGGAAGAGAAACCTGTGGGAAACATGAACACACAGAAGTGAACAGGCTGAGGGGCATCAAATCCTTGTGGCGTGGCAAAGGGAGAGAGAGTTTCGGAGTCAGTCTGTTCGGTGTCGCTCGGGGGGGGAGGCGTCTTTCGACTCCTCTCTCTCTTCAGCGAAGTCCTTCCGTATTCCCTCTCCTTCGCCGCCTTCTTTGTCGGAGGGATCACTTTATCCTCGACCTTCCCCTTTTCTTTATTACTTTGTTTCTTCTCGCTTAGTTTAGCCTGCGCTTCCCTGCTTTTACTCCCTCCTCGGCGGAGCGTCTCCGTTCCTGCCTCTCGCCACCCACCAGTTCCTTTCAATTCTCCTCTCCAACGCCGGTATCTCCCCGCGGCTGCCGGCTCGCCAGGCTTTTCCGTCCCTTCCCCTCCTGCCCCGGCCGCCTCTTCTCCACCGAGCAGCAGCGGAGCGGGCTGAGCGCGGCTCCCTCGCGCCTCGGCTCCAGCCCCTCGCCCCACACGCCCGCTCTCCTCGGGCTCCCGCCTCCCCCCTCTCCGCCTCCTGCTCGCGTTTCCCGAGAGGGGGACGGCACGGCACGGCCCGGCCCGGGGCTTGTTATTGTCAATACACGGCAGACAGGGAGCCTAAAGATGGCGGCGCATCCGGCCGCCGTGCATGCCGGGAAGCAGGCGCCCGGAAGCGCGGCGGAGCAGCCCAAGTAGGTGGTGGAACGGCCCGAGCGNGGGGAGGGGGCGGCGCCCCGCGGCGGCTCCTCGGCCCGGGCGTGTGCGCAGGGAGCCCGAGCCCCGCTGGCCGGCTGCCGGAGCGCCGCGGTGCAGGTGGCGTGCCCTGAGCCGGCGCTCAGGCGGAAGGCTTCGGCCCGCTGCCCTGTGCGTGGAACCATTTTCCTTGTACTCGCCTAAAACCAACCCCCGTGATGGGGTATCTGCTTTTTCCATGTGATTTTCATATACACGGGCTCGTGCTGCGCGAAAGCCCAGGCTGCTTGTTTTGGTTGTCTTTGAAACGTTTGAAAGCAACAACAGAAACCACGGACCTTTTGGCAGCATTTTCGACGCTGGCGCATCGGTTGCCAAAGGCCGTGTGACTTCTCTGAGAGCGCTGCTATGATTCAGTTGCTGCTGAGAAATGGCTGCGCTGGGGGGGGGGGTGGGGTGGGGAAAGAGTAACAAAACAAACAATGAGGTTTTGTTCCAGAAGAGATTCTCCAAGGGCTTCAGCTGAGCGCTTGCACCTGCCTCCCTGACAGCAGAGCTCCTCGGGCGGAAGGCTGTCGGCAGTTGTGTTTGATAGGAAAACATACGCTAACGTGTCTTGACAGAAACTGGTTGACGGAGATACTAATGGAATTTCACCGAGGTTTTTCTGAAGCGTGTTTTCTGTCTGAGTAACTGGCAGGCAGCTCCTGAGGCCTGAAATGGAATGCCAGCGATGTGTAGAAAAGTACTTTTTCCAGATCAAAAAAAAAAAAAAACCCAAACAAGCGAAACAAAACTTGTGTTTTAGAACACTTAGAACACTTGTGTTTCAGAACAGGTTGCCTAGTTCCCAAGGACTAGTTCTAGTCCAAGGTAGATGTAACGGGAATAAGCAGATTTGCTAAATGAATAAAACTTACATGATTATGCTCACAAATTTTCGTCTGTCATGTTCTCTTAAGCTAAACTAGGCAAGAGATGTAGACAAGTAAGAACTCTAGATTTCTGCAGATTTTTGGTGTCGTGACAGCCAAGCCTCACGCAGTCGCTCTCCTTCCCTCCGCCCGGTGAGATGGGGGAGAGAACGGGAAGGGTAAAAATGAGCAAACTGGTAGATTGAAGTAAAGGCAGTTTAATAGGTAAAGCAAAAGCTGTGCACAAGCAAAGCAAAACAAGGATTTCATTCCCCACTTGCCACGGGCAGGTGTTCAGCCATGCCCAGGACAGCAGGGTTCCAGCATGGGTTACAGGGACACGGAAAGCCAAACGCCATCACTCTGAAGGTGCCTCCTTCCTCCTCCTTCCCCAGCTTTATATGCTGAGGGTGACCCGTGGGGTCTGGGGTAGCCCTGGGGTCAGTTGGGGTCGGCTGTCCCGGCTGTGTCCCCTCCCAACTGCTTGTACATTTTCTTGCTAATATCCACAATTCCTGCAGCCATCACAAAAAAAAAAAACCCGATTTGATTCTCATAGACACTATGAAGCATCATCTTCACCAGAACCTGCTCACTCTTTCTGGCAGTTGAGATCTTGACTTCAAGACAGGTTTCTTCTGCTCTTTCTTCACGTTGAAGGATGCGGCCCAGTCACCTCTGCGTGATTCCCCGGGCGGCTCTGGGATCTGCTGCTTGACAAGAAACACCATGGTTGTGGACAGGACCCTGCGTACTGCTCTCAACCAGGGAGGAAGACAGCTTCAGCTTCCCCTCATTAGAAGGTGGTGGCGTTTTCTCTGCTTAAACAGATTTTGCTTTTAAATGATTTTAGCAGTTATTAGCACTTCGATTTTTACTTTCAAACGATTTATCTTGATTAAAAGTGGCAAAACCGACACCGTGCAAGTTCCAAGTTGCTGCTGTCGCGCGGCGGGCAGCGGCTTGGCAGCAACACCACGCAATTTCTCACCCCGCGCCTCGTCATTTGGACAAAGGGGTGTGTGTGTGTGTGGGGGTTGGTTCATTTACACAAACCGTCTTTTCTTCAGTGTTTA